>JAPYZN010000182.1:0-73476 GCA_030522865.1 Psyttalia lounsburyi
GGCTGCCAATCACACGAGTTGAAACACCCCGTTGCACGTGTATCCGAACTATATTTTTTGTTAGTGATGTTACGTTCAGGGAGTGGCGAACTATGCCATGTTTCGTTTACTAGTAAACGAAAAGTCTTTTCGCGAAAGACAAATGGATAGAACGAAACTCGCCTTCGGCTCGTGATATAATCCCACGAGTCAAAAATCACTTTTCCGACACAGCGTGATGAAAAAAAAATTATCAGTAGTTTTAGACGGCAAAATTTCGGATGAAGAATTATTTTTGAGGAAAAGTGCCCATTCCTTACTCGAGGTTAACGAGTCTAAGCAGATTCAACTATATTTTTTTTACGAAAAAAGAAAATTCTTTTTTGGTTTCCAAAAGTCATTGCAGGGAGAGTACTGGACAGATTATAAAAAATAATCATCTTGTTGATGAATTTGTAAGTTCAACGACACCTCCGAGCCATGATCAATAATACAGAAGCCATGGGGATAGCCCCCGACAAAAGATCCTAGAATATTTCGAGGGAAAAGGGTCGTAAAGGTGGCGTGTATGAACAATGTCCGCCGTCCATTATTTATGTCCCAATAAAACTTTCCACCGGAATGAGACTAGACAATTTTGGGATGAAAATGCTTGCACTTGAAAGAGTGGAGGAGGGCAGTACCACTGACTCTCTCGGTCAAGGTTGCTGAAGGTACTGGCCAATTCTCCCGTGTTTTTCGGCAAAATAAACATTATAAGGTGAGAGTTTTTCTTCTCCGAGTGAACCAACTTTTTCAATCTCCCGCGGAGTCCGGAGGGGGTGGGGGGAGATTTTTCAAGTTGAGGCACGTGCCGACCCCTCAGGGGGGGCCTCTGGACCTTGTGCTAAATATTTTGAAAATATTGACTGACTGGGAGAGATGAGAGAGGTATTCATAGTTTTTTCCGAATTTCCATGGATTTTCGTGTCAAGGCTGGAACGAAAGATCCAACTTCGGGGATTCTTCAGAAAAAAAAACATCTCATTGAGAAGAAGCGAATTTCCAATTTCTGGAAAAGAACTCAAGTACTGAAAGAACTCACGAAAACAAGTTCAATTTGATTTTCTATTCAATGAACACATTATCACCTCTGAAGTACACGTAACCGTGAGCACAAAATAATAGAAATGCAAACAAAATTTGCGAATTACACAAAATCTTATACCATTATATAGTCATTTGCTAAAATCAACATAACAACCCCCCCCTAAAATCATATGTTCTACCACCACTCAAAAAATAGTACGCGCGCCTCCGCTTCTAGCAATTAATCATCGATTAAGTTTTTGCTGAGACTAATAATTCAAAACCCATCATCCCTGGTGCCCCCAGGATGTGTCCCTCAAAGTCAAAGTTTCCCTTAAAACGTTCCACCTCTCAACACTTTTGGGAAAAATCCTCTGGGAGGAGCACGTCAAAATATTGTGTCAAGGTCTCAACGTTAGCATCATTGTCCCCTCAGTGGGGTACAGCATTTCAGCGAGAATCACCCGTCGTGAATCTCCTAACCCCGAGACGATGCAGCTTTTGACGTCAACAAACAATTCCCGTTCAATTATTCGTGATATGATATCTCCACGAGGAAAATAAAAAAATTGAAGGATTGGAACAACTCGACCTGGCGGAGATTTTTCATTTACTGATCTATCAGATTTAAGCATTTAAAAATATTTTTTATATATAATTATTGAAAATTTGTTCATCTTTCAGCGATGGAAGATTTTGAAGAGCTTGAAATTTTGAAAAACGTGAAAAATTGAAACTGGAATATAAAAAACAATTGAAATGACTTTAAATTCCGGTAAAAGAAGAAGAGATTTTCAAAATTGATAGCTCGTTGCGAAAAAAAAATCAGTAATCGAGAGAAAAAAAAATTATCGCTCTGACATTATAGCACAGAATTTTCCGTTCCCAATGGCCCGACGGAAAAAAATTTTCGCTGCGACTATCTCTTCCCCGAAACGATAAAACGAGATGAGGTAGTAGGTGAGTTGTTATTTATGAGAAAGCACGATAATGGTACGTATGATGGGGCTCCCTAGGAGCCGCGAGGGAGGAGAAGAAGAGCGGAGAAAATATCTGAAGGGTTGCCCTGGCAACGGGCGTTGTGTGGGCGGGTACAAGAGGCCACCACGCGCCCGTGGCGAGAGGCTGCCATGTTGGTCTCCGGCCAGCTATCGATAATAGGAAAGATAAGGTCGTTTCACCCCCTCCCCGTATTCTCCCTTTTCGCTGGGGGTTTGAGGCACGGAATATACCTCACTCTCGCAAAATATCCACCTCATTTAAATGTAAAATCATCCCCGGAGCGACTACTCCCGAGGCAAATTTTTATTCCAGACAAAAAAAAATTGACACGAGAGAAAATTCTGTACAGGATCTCCCAAGATTATTGGTATTTTCTAATGAGTTGTTACGGAGTTGATTTCATTATGGCGTGCTAATTTAGCAGTGGGCCAACATTGCCCAGTATTAGGCCAGTACCTGCGACGTTCGGCCCGCCATCGACACCCGAAGCTGGCCAGTCACTCATGGAGTATGGGACCGATAAACCAAACACCAAAAGTTGGCAGCCAATACTGACCCCACTCTGATTATCGACAGTATACCGACTTTCTTGAAATCAGGCCAGGTCGTATTGGTCAGTATTCCTCCAGAGATACGCCGGGACTGACAGCCAGCAGATGGCAGCTGACCAGGCTGACGATGGGCTTCCCAGGCAGGCAAAGTCCATCCTGACGATGGGAACAAGGCTGGGACAAGATATGACATCAAGGCTAGATAATCCGTCGTCAATGTATATTCAAGCCTTTGTGTAAGGTTGGAAGAGCATGGCAGCTCAAGACTGGAATATCCAAGAAAGAACTAGACTTACTTCCATCGTCAAATCAATGACTGATTCAATATGAGGAGCAATGTTCCATCGAGATCGTTCTCTCGCGTTCCAAACTTGATTCATTGAAGGAGATGAAAAAGATCCCAATTAATTCTTGTCAATAATTTCTCATAAATGTTAACATTAAATTTTCATTTCCTAATCAATACATTATTAACCACGTTGGAATTATTTAACAAATTTTGTTTTCTCCTAAATATAGGGAAGCCGACAATTATATGTATAGAAAACTTCATCTCCACATGAAGAATCCATTGTCTCTTCATTTGCAATTTAAGTTGAATCTCAATATTTTAAATCTCTCACAAAAAATTTCTGTTTCAATTGCCTTTTTTTATCCAATAAATGAGTAAATCTTTATTTTGTTCAGCAAGAATCAGGATTTACACACATCCTTAGACGAGATTTGGATTATAACCCCGTTCCAATGATGACACCCAAGGTTGGATCTCGGCTCGATCAACGGTGGGATCTCCAGCCTTGGAAACATAGTTTTTTTTCAATGTTCTTTCTAGCTTCATTCAATCTTAGATGTCGAGGCTCAACCAGTCTTTGTCAATCCTGGATCATGCCTGATCAAACCTCTTTTCCATCGTTCATTCCTCTCTGGGTTAGTCTCTGCATGCCGGGGCTCAACAGCTGAAGTCCCGGCTCTGATATTTCTGCACTCATGGCCTGTACAACCACGTTATTGAGGCGAAAAAATCGTCTTGGAAAATTCGGCATATCTCGTCTGCTGTTTGCCACTGCCACCGGCAGTGGCTGCAAAAAAACTGCAAAAAAAAATCATTTGACATCCGTAATTGTTCAAGCGCTGAAGTAGTTACGAACTGGGTGAATGCGTGTTAATTAAAATAGACGGCAGCATGGGAGAGAGGAGGGAATAACTTTGAGGAATAAATTCCAAGGCAGTTAATCCGTTATAGTGCGGACACGTTAAACTTGTGGGGCCTTTGAGTGGATGAGGGAAAACAGGGCATTCGCGCATAATTGGCTCTGAGCATCGCCACCTGAGACTCGAAGCTTTGCCAACCGCATATACTGTGCGGGGGCCATTTCCATTCGCAGTGTATAACTGAGCCATTAATCTCGTTAGAAATATTTAAAGTTTAAATTATGTTGAGAATTGCTTGGGGCAATTAGTTAGTCATTTGAGTGTTCGCACGGTATCATTGGTCGCGCATTATTTCGAATCACTTTCTGCCAATCTATTCTCTCCGTGAAAAAAATTGACGGAGGAATTTCAAATATCCTTAATTATCGAATTTCGCGGGGTGTCACCTGTGAACTGCTGCGAATCGGCTGAATAAACGTCACAAGAGCCACCCGCAATCTCTGTCGGCAAACAGACCTCGTAAATAACCGAGAGGAACTCATCTCACGTCTCAATGGCTCCCTTTGAGCCCCTCTGGGCCCCGGCAACGTCGCATTAGACTCGCCCAGCGGTGTATCTTCCTTAGCCGCCCCCACCCCCTCTCCGCGCCCCCTACCGCCACCTGAGGGTCCTAATGCCCAACAACGACCTCGCTACTTCCTCTTTCACCCATTCGGCTACTGAATTCATCTGAGGGGCGGTTTGTGTACTTCGGTCCCTCGTTTTCTCTCCCCCACAGAGTCATCCATTGACGAGGGGAGACCTGAGGGGAAAATCAACGATTTCGGCCAATTTTAAATATTTTATTATATTTTATCATTCATCGATATCTCAAATTTTGAGGAAACTTTTGAGTAAAGACTCGGGAGAGAAATTTTTCCGGAAAAATGCCCGCTCCAATACATTAAAACATATAGATTTGAGGGGGCGGTTTGTGCCCGTGAGTCTCTCAGTGTCTCCCCCCCCCCAGAGATCCAAAAGAATCCATCGATTGGGAGGTCTGGGGAGAGAAAACCGACGATTCCAGCCGATTTATTTGAGTCGAAATTGCCCTAGTGACACAAATCGGGCCATATGGGGCGATTTTTAGGGTGCGGGTGGATAAAAGGCCCATTCTTAGCTGGATTAATGGAGCCTGATGGGCATCAATAGATCGCTGCGGTTAATTTTCCAAATACTCTAATTGACCCCTGGACACCTGGAGACGATCACCAGCAGAGGTATTTGGACAATGTGCGGCTGGTGAACAATTTGTCGATTGAATTCTTACAATTTTGTCGCTAGACGATAAATTTACCAGCAAAAAGAGGTGAGAGAATCCCCGGGGAATTAATGCCATAAATAAACTGGCGATGGCTATTATTTCACCGGACGAGACAAATGTCGATGCGGGGGAGAATGAGGAATTAGTTGGGAAGATATTGAGATGAGAAAAAGTGAATTGGCTTCAGATTGTGGGGGAAATTGATTTTTTTTCTGAATTTTCGTTTTGATTAACAGAAGATATCGGGATAGTCGTAATTTCATAAGAATTTTGGCAGAAATGGTTAAACGAAACAATTTTTTGATGATAATGTCGTGGATTTGCCGGAATTTTTCGGAAGACAAGATTTTTTAGTGCGTCTGAAAATTGTCACAATTTCCCCGCGGACTATCATGGAACGAATGGACCAATGGATGAGATGAACCTAATCAAATAGAAAATTCATTCTCAACCCACAGTGTCCTGAGTGTTCCAGCCGGGTCCGATGAAAGAGTAAACTCAATGGGTGCGATTTGATTTTCGCTTGCCAGTATAAAACTGTCCTCTCGCCTCCTCCCCCATTGCCACCGCCTACCTGCAACTCTCGGCCATCTCGGGACTCGAATTTCCCTCGAGACCCCGTCAATGGTTATTTATTCTTATTTTATTTTTATTTTTTTCAAATTCACTCCCAATTACATTGACAATTTTCAAAGGGGAACTCGCCGAGGAAGCCGATAGATTGTTTTCTCTCAACGATATAACAAATATTTTATTGTTACTATATACAATGAATGGGTTTTATGCATATCACAATTATTAAATATTCGGGATATTTACGGTTTTTACAGAATTTCATTTTTTTTCTTGGTAATTTATAAATACGCGGAGGCGGAGATTTGAACATGAATGCCTTTGAATTTTTCCTTAAATTTATAAAATTGTCAATTAACTGATCGTCCCACCACTCAACGGATTCGATATTTATTTATTTTGGGGGAGAAATGGGCATTGGTTTAATCCGAAGAATTAACTGAATTTAGTGGAGGAGTTCGTGAATAAATATTTCAAGTGAGGAAAGTGATTCCTCGTTTTTTCATTTTTTTGGGGGGATCTTTCTACGAGTTAATGACGTATGTTATCCAGTCGACAGTTTTTGCGACTCGGTGGTAAATGCCAGGCTGACCAGGCTGTGCACAGCTGTATCCTGCCGATACTATGCCAATCAAGTACCATCGTCCGGTTCGCTCCAGCATCAGAGGACCTCCACTGTCTCCCTGTGAATGAAAATGATAATTTTTTTATTTTTATACCAATCAAATCAAGTGATCAAATAAAAAAAATTGTTTTTGCAAATTAATAAATCTCTTAATTATTTAATCAATTGATTTCTCAATCCATGTAATTAATGAATTCAATAATTAATTGATTGTATAAAAGAGTAATTTTAGTGAATGATTTTTCTTCATCGGAATCATTTTTTCATGCAAATTTTGAGAAAGACAAATCTCACTTGACACGAGTCCTTGCCACCCCCTCGATACCCGGCACACATCATCTCATCGTAGATGACGACGTTTATTCCGTTCGTCCTGTGCCACCTTTCGCACACTCTGTTATCGATAACCGGTACGTCTACCGACTGCAGGGTCTTCGGTCTGAGCCTCGAGCCTGTCAAAACCCCCGCAGTAAATCCAGATAAATAAATTTAAAAAATAAGTATTTTCCAAGTTATTTTTCAATTTCTAGTACAATTTTCAATTTCTCATACAATTTTCAACTGATTAATTACATTAATTCTAATTCACTTACCACGTGAGTAACCTCCCTTTTGTCCATCAGGCGATTATTTACCAAATTTAAATGGTTATTTATTTATTCCCTATAATTTTTGATTATTCAAATGACAAATCACAGGAGAATTCGGGGTTTGAAAAATAATCGAACCACGAAATAACTTGGGATCTTATTTTTACTCACGCGTTAAGTCCTAGTGTCTTTTCAATGAAAGATAATTAAATAATTAAATGATCTTTTCCAACTTGAAAGACTCATCAAAATTTGTAAACTGACCGATTGAAAAACATACGGCAATGAGAGTGGAAAAATTGAAAAACAAAATACCAGAAAAATGAAAATTGAGAAAAATAATTATCCTGGGAGGGGAATCTCGAATTCACAGATTTCTACTTGGCCGCAAAATTCTGGGGAAATCGTCCTTACCGGCCTGCAGGGCTCCCCATCCAGCAGCCCACCCGTACTGCCCCAGGAAGTCTTCGTTCTTGTCTGGTAGACATATCGGCGAGATGTGGGCCATGTAGTGGACGGGTCTGTCTAGCCTGAGTACAGCGACATCGAATCTGTCCGCCTGAGGTGTAAATTTGAAGTACGGATGTACCCGAATTTCTCGCACCCCGAAGGTGTAGGCAGGCAGGCTCTCCGAGGCCGAGTTGACGACGTAATCCCCGAGTGTCACTTGCACTTGGCGAGCAGATGCTCTGCAATATTTTTAATACCCATGAAAATTAATTTCCCAATTTCCCTCTAAAGTGTTTTCTGTCAAATTCAAATCAAGTTATTGAAAAATCATTTTTTTCATCTCTTTTTTTCGCGCCTGTCGACTGGGAAATTCTTCGCCTCTTTTAACTGGGAACGTTTAATTTATAGGAAATAATTGGAATAAGTAATTCTCATTTTACCAAGAGAAGAGCGCGAGGCAATTTTCTACTGGTTTAAGCATAGTTTTCAGTAAAAAAAATATTCATTCATGTAAAGAGACTAATATTCGCGCTCCGTATCGTTATATTGTTTAAAAATTGTTCCTCTAATTGAAAGAGTCTTTCTTTAATTGTTGTTAATGGAACATTGATATACTCACTTCGCTACACAGTGTCCAGCCGTCACCACGTGATAGCGATTGACAAGGGTCCCTCCGCATCTACTCGATCCAATGCGAATGTAAGCCTGTAGAGTGAAATTAAGCCAGCTCAATAAGAAATTGTTTCTGTTAAAACCTATTCCATTCCCTCCAAAAATCGGACAAAAAAAATACACTGTTTTCATTCGCTTCCCCAAAATATCCCTAAAATTTCCCTCCCGCGACACTTGAATTTTCAAGCAATCAATTTAAATAATTCAATAATGCATTTTCTATTCTTATTACTGTTTTAACTTTCCGATGAGGAAGTTATTGTTTTCACCCCGAAAATGAAAATTGCTAATTTCATAAAATGTCGACGATTTTTAACGAGTCGGCGAACGATGAGTGCGTTCGCGATCGATAGACATCATCGGGACAAGATCGGACTACTGTGGGAGCGAAATCCCCCTACCCATTTTTGATTTTTTTTCAAAATAAGGATTACAAGAAATTTTACTCTTTCAATTCCTGTTGTTCCCGCTCCTGCGCAGACGCGTCATCGGATCGAAGCGAGTTTGATCGCGATCGATAGGCATTAACTTTGTCTAGATCCCATTCGGGCGGGAGTAATTCCCCATCCCTCATTCCTTTTCGAATTCTGTAAAGTGAAATCCTCTCACCCTTTGTAAACCTTCTGAAGAAGGGTGTCTAAATTTCTACGCTAGTATTTCAGCCTATCGGGAAGTTTGATACGAGGCGAATCGTATTGAGAATTGTTCGGGAAGATAGTAGTTCAACACAACAACAATGGGAGCGAGCGTAGCGAGCGACCAACAACCCCGACCAATTTTTTTAGTTGTGTAATTTGTATGTGCGCGTGCACAGGTCCTTCATATTTGTTGTACACAACATGTACACATTTATGACAATCCTTTTGTTTCTACTGTAAAACGTGTAACACCATAAAAAATAGATTTATTGTCATTATTAAACAATTAATTCTGACCTGCCACGGAAAGCTGGCAAATCCCGCATCATCACCGCCGACGATTCTCCTCTGGGCAGTCTGTTTCGTCGATGAAATGCCACACTCTACACAAAAATAAGGCCCAATGTCTTGTTTATAAGTGTCTCGCGGCCACTGCAAGCCCTCATGCATAAGTGCAGTAATAAATTTATCGGTAAGAGCCGGGTATAATAGCTCATTACCTCAAAATCGTCGTGACTAATTGCCAGAAAAATAATTATTACATCGTAGATTGAAGTGGGGCAAAATGGAATGTCTTTAATTGACAATAGCTCGGTATCGACCCGATGAAATTGAATGATTTTTCTTTCATATTGAGGGTGATAACTCGAGTTTCAATATGAAATAAAAATTGTCAATTGAAGATCACCCATTTTGGCCCACTCTCCCCTGCAAACCTAATTTCCGACCTCGTGGATGATTTCTGCGAGTCGGGAATCAGTTCAGCTGTCCATTTCATCATTATTTCACGCACAATCAGTCGCGCCGACTTCGGGGTGACGATTTATTACCCTCGGGCCTTGAGTGTAAGTAGTTAAATAAAACAATCGTTAGACTTGGAGTAATTCACGCGTTAGAAATGTGGATGCGATGACAGGTCACGTGCTTGTGAATAACATTAATTCTCGTTAAACAGTGTTAAATCATTCTCCATTAAATCATCAGTTATTCTCTCGGATCATGCAATTCAGTAATTAAAGTGTAGAGAAAGAAGATGAATTTTCGCTATGAAAAATTGTGAAAAACAACAGATTCCCAGAAAAACTGTTGAGTCGAGGAGATATTACAAATTATTACTTTGGAAAGCGGATGAAATTACCGACATTTCACCGGTTTAACGGTGAAATCTCTTTTCATTATATAAATATAAATCTCATCCGATTGAAATATCCAAATTTTTTAATTGTAAATGAAAGTGGAATGAATAATTTTTTATCGTTTTTTGATTGCGGCGATGTTAAGTTTATTTTCTATCAAGTTCCAGTAGTTCCGAATACGAGGGATTATTATCTATGCCTAGACTCAATGGAAAACTTGAAAAAAAGTGAATCATTTTTTCATGTGTTTCATATTTCGATGGTCTTTTACTGCATCATCAGACTCTCACAAATTCATTAAATTTCATTAAATTCATGAAAAAAATGACAAGAAAAAATTGCCCTTTGCTTCAGATTTTTTTTCTTAGGCAAACACGAAATCCGTCAAATTCAGGAAAATTGTAAAAAACTCATTGCAATCTCCCCTTAATTACTGAATCTCTTGGCATGCATGAGGGTTTAACGTCAACTTACGCTCGTCACTCGCCGTATCCGTAAATCCGTCCAAATCAAACTGCTGATGCAACTGTTCTCTAGGCGCATCAACGACATTTAAATCATTGCTAGTTTTCGTATCTTTACGGTGGCAACATGCGTACATAATACCACCACAACTGCCATCCAATAGACCGGATGTCATCCAGCATTTAAGAAAAAATTCACAGCTCCTTCCGTCAGCGCACAATGTATCGTCACCCTGCCACGATGGTTTTTTTTCATTCCGCGGTATTTCTGGATAAATAAGAATTTTCGGTTTGCCAGAGAGCGAGTTATAATTGCCAATTGTCTTCTCTAAAGTTTTCACTGCATCTGCACTACTCGGGGATTTTTTTTCTCAAAATGGTTAACTCTGAATTTGAATTGTAATAATTGTCAACAAAAAATTTTTCTTTTAGCAATTCTCAATTTATCATTGTCATAAGATTTGTAGCTTTCGTCGTCCAACATTACTCAGGGATTATGACTATTCTCACATTTTAATTTTCGGAGATGCACCTGAATTACTCCAAGTCGAGAAATTAAATTTTTTTGTAACGTAAAATTTAACTCTCCAGGTAATTTCGTAGTAACTGCGGGAGAAAAGCTTGAGCCGCCGAGACGGATGAACGTTTCGCAAGCAAACTGTCAAGCATCCAGTGCGTGAGTCGTGAAAATCGTCGAGAAATGTAATCCCGTCAAGTCGATTTTACCATTTGCTAAATGGACGATTATCTCGGTAATGAGTGAATGGTGACGAAATATTTATATGACATTATTTGTCGGGATTTGATTCCTCTACAAAAAATGTCATGTTAATTTTTCCGGTAGAATCCATGATTTTCGAGATAATGTACAAAAATGCAAAGTAAAATTGTAAAAATCCATTGAGGAGTCGCTGAAAGTCTGAATCTCTTCAATCCTGCATATCCCGGGATTCGGTATAATGAAATTTGATGATTTGTTTGTCATTTTTAAGGTTTCTTTGAACTGGAGAATGAGCTAGATTTCACTCAGATCGCATCGTTGGAGCGCAGAATATGGAGGATTGAAGAAATCCTTCAGCATTTTTTTTGTAGATATTTTTTGTCGTCTCTGTAATGATTATCTTGTTAGGTGGGGCACAATCAAGCGACTTGCCTTTGCTTTCCCGGAGTGTTATATGTATTATGGCGGGGCAATTATCTTATCAAGCATAGAATAAAGTGAATAATGTCGTATTTACCTGTATCGACTTTGGGGTAATCGCTGTAAATTTGTTTCCGGTGATCTAAAAGGACAACCACGAGATAACCATTAAATACAATGATGTAAGATTTGTCACTTAAAATTATACACAATTGTTGTTGCAGTAATAATTTGAGAATGACAATGGGAAAAAAGAAAATAATTCGATAATTACGGCCAGGGCAAGTTTATTTTGGATATGTTGGAATTTATTTTGCAATTTTTTGGATGAATTTAAAAGTCTAAAAATAAAGGGTAGATTGAAGAGAAACAGAACCTCTGAAATCCTCGTCAATCTCCGGCGACACGTGATTATTCGACTGGAAGAATGACGATCCAACGCCGGAGCCTGGAAACGTGGGGAATTCATCCCTGAATATCAATCTGGGACTTCTGTGGGCCATCACAGGTGCCGTCGGTGGCCTCCAGTGGGACTTTGACTGCCTCCAGGGTGGGCCTGGTATCGGCGAGAAACGGGAGATCGGGTAGACACTTCGTCCACTCGGCGGCACCTCAAAGTATCCGGAAACTGGAAATCTCACGAATCGCCTTCTCCTCAATATCTTCCAATTCGTACGATTCCCGCTGCTCTCGACACTCGATGGCACTCCCACCGCTGTACAATTTATCCATTCTACCATCAACAGAAATGTGATGACATACCAGCAACACTCCTTTCTTGATGATCTCATTGTATTCCTGGTGACGATAAGAAAACGTAGCAAGACGATTTAAAATTATTTTTTTTTCGAGGATTTTTTGCCAACGGCACAAGCGAATTACTACGAGATACGCAAAATTGACTGGAAAAATTCGATAATCAAGTAATGTTTGAAAAAAAATTGAGGATTAGTAAATTTCCTTCTTTTTCTTCTTTGCATATTTTTTTTTCTCTAGCCCTCGCGCCCTCGGAAATTCGTAGGATTTTTTTTTCGAGGATTGGGAAGATTGAAAAACATTCCCTCATATTTTTCATATTTTTGTAATAACTCAGGTTGAAAATATTATTTTTTTAAATTTCCTTTTCAAATAAATCAAGCTCTAAATTTGAGAGATATTTTTTAACGTCCTCAATTGTAGAAAATGATATGTTGGAAAAATGATATTCAGTTATACTTTGCTTCGAGAATATGGAATGTTTATTGTGCAAGAGTGAATAAAATATCCGGGACGTAGCAATTATAATGGTCCTACAGCAATAAAAAAATTCTGAAGATTCGAAAACTAAAATTCGGTAATCGATTGAATCACAAAAGTGAAATCCGGCGTGAGTAAAAATGCAAATAGTCACAACATATCTCCCCCCTTTACATCACATATTGACTGAGTAATGAGTGAAAGTGATGAAGACCCCAGTACACGAGGAAGTTATAGAGGTACGCCGAAGTAAAACGGAAGTGTCTTGGAGTATCGTCTCGATACAGAATAAAAATAAAATATCAGTAGAAATTACTCTCGCGAGTGATGTTAACGACCATTCGCGGTATAACAAGATTCAATGAATTTTCAAGCCGTAACTCTCAATTATGTCTCAGGAATTACGACCACGAAATTGTCTTTAAAAAAGAAAGAAAATAATTAAATAGAACTGATTACACGAGAAACTTAAGTCTAGGTAACAACTTGAAAATATAATATTTCAAAAAAACTATGAGAATGTCATTCGAACCACGAAATATAAAATTAATACCTGATAGGAATGAACGATGGAAAGGAGGTTGGACCGGGCTTGATCCCGGATTGACAAAGACTAATCGAGTCTCGAAATCCAGGAATGGATCGAGCTTAAACGAACATTGAAAAATAACTATGTTTCCAAGGCTGGAGATCCCACCGTTGGATCGAGCCTAGATCCAACCTTGGGTGTCATAATTGGAACGGGGTTGTAATCCAAATCCCGTCTAAGGATGGGTCTAAATCCTGATTCTTGCTGGACGAACAAAGTAAAGATTTATTCATTTATTGAATAAAAATAAGTAATTGAAAGGGAAATTTCTTGTCAGAATTCGAAATATCTCCATTCAACTTAAATTGCAAATAAAGAGACAATGGATTCTTCACGTGGAGACGAGGTTTTCTATACATATAATTGTCGGCTTCCCTATCTTTAGGAGGAAAAAAAATTGTTAAATAATTCCAACGTGGTTAATGATGTATTGATTAGGAAATGAATATTTAATGTTAACATTTATGAGAAATTTTTGCAAAAAATTAATTGCTATCTTTTTCATCTCCTTCAATGAATCAAGTTTGAAATGTGAGAGAACGATCTCGATGAAACATTGCTCCTCATATTGAATCAGTCAAGTCTAGTTCTATCTTGGATATCCCAGTCTTGAGCTGTCATGCTGTGCCAACCTTAAACCAAGGCTTGAATATACATTGACGACGGATTATCTAGCCTTGATGTCATATCTTGTTCCAGCCATGTTCCCATCGTCAGGATGGACTTTTCCTATCTGGGCTATAATTCCATTGAAATATTTTGTTTTTTTTTTGACCATTTAACATTTTTCCTCATAAATAAATAATTGGATAATGACTGGAGTTATGATAATTGGTTGCATTTTTGACGAGATATTAAGTAGTTTACAATAATTGAGCGACTTTAATAAAATCCACGATAAACTCGTGAGATGAGTAGGGGAAAGCGTTTGAAGCGTCAAATATGTTGAACTCGCCTTCTAAAGGGAAAGTGCTAGCGTCGTATCTTCTTCTTTCACCTCGTGGCTTTTCGTACGTGAGTCACAGACAGGCATCGGCAAAAAGTGGCTAATTTGACTGGTTTCGTAATACCATCTGGTAAAATATTCACGTACTCCGGATGCGCGAAGCCATCGGCCATCGCCTTTCGCATAAACATTCGGACTTTCACGAAATCTCATCGCACGGTTAACACCTTTTCCATGGAATATTCCGATCTCTTACGAGATCTCTCGACAAGTACTTTTAGATTATCGTTTTATTATTTTTCTTTTCCAACGGAGAAAATACTCTGCTTCTCCCTTTCCTCGTGGTTACGTAACGGGGACTAAGCCGGATGTCAATGGACCCGACGAAGGGGCGAACAAAAAATTACGGCTTCTGACTATTGAAATTTTCAGGAAGAGATTCCGGGAAATTGTAAATTAAATATTAAATTTTCTGTTATCGCCGAATAAAGAGCAAAAATATTTTTCGTTTGAGATAAAATTTTTTTTGACGTATAGTGATTTTGTTAAATTGTCTCTTCTTTTTCAGATACTCCGGCTGACGTATAAACACCACTCGATTTTCAATCCTCAGAATCTAATATTTCACGCCGCCTTACTCTGCCGTTATGTTAGTGGGTCATTGGCTTAGCGATACATCCATTTAATACCCACAACCCACGTTAGAACAGACTGGGAGTGAAAGTGCAGCCGCTTGCACACGAGTTGCGTCGTCTCTCTCTCCACCGAGAGACCCTGGATTTGAAGTTCACGTTCACGTTCACCGGGTTTTTTTTTCTATCATCTACCGCTTACTGAGGAGCAACAAATACTTTCATGATAAAAAAAAAATTAATTAAATTGATAAAATTTAATTTATTTCAAAATTGAATTAAGATAAACAAATTCAATTGATTCGGGTCAATTTAAAGTATATAAGAATAGAAAATTAATGTCTTTCGCATTTTCCGCAAAAACGAAATTTGCAAGTAAACGACTCATTTTTCGAATAACGAGAAAATAAGTAAGTAATATTTGAGCAAATGAAATGTATGCCCTTCCACATTTAGCGGTGAAAACATAATTTCTAGCCTTGAAAGGAGTAGTGAGTAATTTTTTTTTCTCACAGTGAGAGGACGAAATTATTTTTTAGACAATTTTACGATTTCTAAAATTGACAAGAGAATTTTTTCCTACATCGAGTCAATCTGCGGAAGTGCACGTTTCGTGAACACTCTGAGACTAATTTCTATGTCGTGCACTCCATATTTACAATACACCAACTTCATTCCCTCAATTATTTAATTATTTTATTCATTATTAAATTAACCGAGTATTTTCCCAGTGTTTCAGCTACGAACTTTCACCTTAAGATGCAGTTGAAAGTCATGGGATTTCTTTGACTCTTATTAAGAATTTTATTATATTCCCGGAGAAGTCAGTCAAAAAAAAAGTCAAATCGAACGACTGAGCTCTCATTTTGAAAGCCTACAAGAAAGCTCTAGCCATAAATGACCATAAATCCGAGAGTTCAAGACCTCCGAGAGAAACTCAATTCGAGTCGATGTTGTTTTCATACTGATCAATACGCACAATCAAAACAAATCGATCCTTTCGATTTTATCTCCTTCGAAACAAGAAAATAAATGAATAAATAAAAAATTCATTTTCGCCTTCCGTGAAAACCGGTCCGAAGAAATCGCATCTTTCTTTTTCCCCCCTGGACGTTGATGTGGCCTTGAAACGACTCTTCACGCTCTAATTCCCTCATCTTTCTGATTCCCCACCTCTCGATCTCTTCACACTCTCGTCACTAGTACTTTCCATTGTGTAACGGATTTATACATCTTCACCCCCAAACGCGAAAATTTTTCACTTCAACGGACAAACATATCGTCAAGGGAAATCTCATTGAAATCTCTAAACAATAGCTGCCATTTGCCTGAGATTTGTCGGCTCAGAGTCGGTCCAATGCCGGCAGAAAGATTGGCCCACAATTGGCCCAAAATAGGCAGAAGAAATGTCATTCTCACAGTCAGGAATTCTTATAAATTATTATCCGAAAATGATTGTTTAGTTTTCCGTGGTCCTTTGGAAGAGTATATCAACAATTCAATATATTGTTATAGTCCATCAATAAAGAAGCACAGTCACAATTGTCAATAAAGGGTGGGTGATTTATTAATTTATTAATCAGGATGATTAATAAATCAATCAATCCCCACAATGAATGACAAACTCGTAATCCCAGTCATAAGTAAGCGCCTTCGTCAGGTGAATTTGGGTCCAAAGAGGGACACGTGACCAGACTAATAATACTCATAGATAAATAATATCAAGGACTGGAGCATTAAAATAATCCTCACCCAGGTAAATCCAATCTTTCAGAGTTGTTCGTCAATTTTCTCTCGAGTTCTTATCAACAATTTTTACAATTCACTGCAATTCATCCCCCCCAACTTTCGATTGATAAACAAAATCCCAAGAACTTCACTTCAATTTTCTCCTCTTCATCACCGAAAAAAAATTTTTTTTTAAATCACTTATTTTGTTGAATAATATTGCAATATTCTTCTGTCATTTTCGTTGCGTCGAGATAATTTTCTCGTTCCGAGGAGCGGAAAACGTGATAAAACTCACTGGGGGGACAAAGTGCAATGGTTTTTCAATCAAAAAATTGCAAATTAAGTATTTGAATTTTGTTTTTTTTTCTTTTTTGTGGAGAGTCCAGGAGCCGACGTCGGTCTCCAACGACTGGCGCCCGGCTAAAAGCACATTTACACTCCTTGCTCTCTGAAAAACCTCACGCTCGGCATGCCACACCACACAACAACTGAGTAACCAACGTTAAAACCCGTTGCCTCCTAGCTCTCACTTTCTCCGACGAGTTTGTAGTTTCATTTCGGTTTTGTAAAACTCTCTCGGCTTGATTTCTCCCACTCCTACGATCATCTCGGGATACAGACGATATTTTTCTATCTGTATCGGGCTTTTGGAGGTGGTGATCGCATCAGAATTACCATAATCAATTCTTGCGGGGGAAGTGGAAGGTATTTCGTGAATATCGAAGACGAGAAATTTTTTATTTTGACTGAACAAATAGCTTTCTTCTAACTCAAACTCCATTTTCATTTGTATATATTTTTTTCACTAGAACAAAAAGAAATAAAATAAGAAAATTAACTAGAAATCAAATTTATTTATAATTTTTTTTTTGCGAACCTACTTCTGCATTTTGAAGGACAAATAATTATTTCATTAAATCATTTATGATGGAAATCTGCTATTTGTATGTGCAATTAACCCAACAAACACTTAAACATCCCCAAGGATAATAATAATAACAAATCATAAAAAATAATACTTCCCAGGATTTTTTCTATTTGACCTTAATGAACTTGATTTGAATCAAATGAGCAGAATTGAAAATTAAAATGGTTGAAATAAAATCGTAGCTTAGCTGATTAGACGACAAATAATACGAAATTTTTCAATAACAAAATATTGGGGCTATACCGTGCAAGAATTAATTACCCGAACTCTCCGATCTTAAATAATCTCTCTCAAATCGCTTGCGAAATAATCCCCAAGTTTCCGCATTTGACCCAAATTTAAACATAGATCCATTCCTCCATGAAATTAGAAATGAAATAATTCTCTAGGAAATAACGTTACACTTTGGTGATCATTGTGAAAGATTAACTTGTACTTAAACAATTTTTCTCAAACACTCGGATATATTCTTTTTTCTCTCCACAATTTTATTGTTATGGCCAAGGAAACGCGTTCGAGTTGCGAAAAATAATAGTTTTGGGGACATCTGGGGTCTCTTTGTACGCCAGCGGCCGTAACGAAAGTGGCAATTCTCTCCTCCAGTGTTGTTTCTTCTCACTTCCGGTGACTCAACACTAATTTCTCGAGTTCTGTCATATTTCGAGTTCAATTGTATTCGTATTTCCACGTTTTACCCGTGAATATACGAATGAAATTTGACAAATTCCTTCGTAGAAGTAGCCTTTTTTTTTCACGCTCCCGTTGGAACGAGACAATGAGGCGATTTTTTTTCTCTTATCTCACAATTCAGGAGAGAATTTCGGCATTATCCTCATGATAATTACCTCCAATGCGAATATTATGGGAAATGGGAACGGATGTTCTCAATTGGTCTCTTTAAATATTCTCGTATAGATTTGGTCAAATGAAAACTGAAAAATCCATTGATTTTTATTGTTGAAAAATTAAATGATTCAGAGTCAATCCTTGGCAAAAAATAATAGAAAATGATTGACAAAAAAATGTCAAACTATCAATTTAAATAGTTAATCGAATACTTTCGATGAAATTAATAGAATGAATGGAATGGAAAAATAATTGAAAATAAAAGTGCTCGAAGGTATATAACTCGTCGGATTTTGATCTGGTGTGCAAACCCGAGGTACTTTCCAATCAAGCCACATCCGGTTTTATCCGTTCCTGACGACAACGAGATATGTTCAGTCAAGATCAAGTGGAAAGTTTAAAAACCCCGGGTAACTTCAGCCGGCAGGAGGCGAAAAAAAAAAATTCTACTAGGGGACTCGCAAATTCTGAAACAAGAAGATTAATACTTTCGTTGTCCGGAGTCTCAGATGTCTAGAATTATGACGTTACGAGATGACGAGAATTAGGGAGAGAAAAAAAAATCACTGGTCTAGCTGCTCCTTTCCTCTGAACGAGATCATGATAGGTGTAATAATGCCTTTGAACTTTCTCCGGTATCCAAACTCTCGAAAGTCATGTGTTACAACTTTTTTTTTCCCCAGTTTTTGATATGGAAAAAAACGCGTCCGAGAGGTAAAAACAAGGAATTCTTTAGTGAAAATTACTTGTCGCTCGATTAAAAAATCTGTTTATCAGTAATCTTCTATCAGATGAAGGAACCCCATTGAGAAATTTTTTTAACACTGACAGAACAATATAATGCTGCCAAAATATTTGTCTTGGACAACAAAATGCCCTAAATTCCTACAGTAAAATTCGATTTAAATTCTTGTCTTGTGAATTTTACCAGTGAAATATCCTTTTGACGCGAATTTGAAGCAAGATTTTGTGTGTAAATTTCTGTCATTTGGTTATCTACAAAATATTTGATGGGCATAATTATATAATTGTGTTGTATTTTTTCTTTCCAGTGCGAGGACAATTTTTACTTAAAAATTTTGAGGATACTCCCGTCAGAAAAATCGTTTGCGGCCTACCTACCTTCCACACCTGAAAAAAAATCCTTTTCCCACGAGTGTCGAGCGACGTTATTCCATCAAAAATATGTCCCTCGTAATGGACCTCATGCGAAGGTCGACACGATTTCGTCAAGGTCGTACTCCCAATGCTCCACCAACAACCAAAACAACTGTAGTGGGAGAACCAAAAAAGTCATACAATAATAAAAATATCTCCCACGCGTGCAAATAAAATTCCCTACTTTCAACTAAAATTTCTAATTACGCTGGGATGTTCAGTTATTATGTGAATGCATATAACCCATTGAATTTCTTACTTACATATCTATACTTTGATTGTATTTGGGACCTACTTTTCGTATTGGCCACCGACGGGCTCTGTACACGGGAGAAAGTAAGAGGAGTCGACCAAACTTATTTTTTTTTTATCTCCTCCACTTTATTCTTTCTGAACTTTTTTGTTCTCTTGTCCATTTCTTTCTTTTTAAAGAGCCGCTGTCTACTCGACGTGAATCTAAGCGGCTTGTGCTCACTCGTGAAAGTAATACGGACTTCTGGTGATATCACGGGCTTTTTCATTGTCTGCAGAACGCATTAGGATAATTCATGGCATTAAATTGTTTATGGCTTGTTAAAGATGTCTTTGAGATATTTAATTACACAGAATGGGACAGAGGTGATTTCCGCATTTTGTCGTTGAAACGAAGAAATTTCTAATTTGTAAGAACTGAACTAGTAAAATATCCCTTACGTTTGTTATTTTGAGTTTGTTCATCACCCATTTTATTTATTAATTTATTCATCAATGGGTTTTCTCACTCATATTTTTTTTTATAAGTTGATGGAATTATGTAATTTTTTTTTTCATTTCTTAGGCGGCGGAGTTTCGACAATTGTGGTTTTTCGGCTCTAGAATTTTGAGATTTTCTTCTGTCCGGCAATAACTAACTGTGAGGGGGGAAGGCTTCTTGTGGAAATGTTCGCTTGCCACAGACTTCTATGACTACTCGTTTTCATTAGTGAAAGTGAATAACACGTGACAATACTGCAGAATTGAAAGATGTTGAGTTACTCGGAGATATTCCGTTTCTGTTGTATGACATCAGCGGCAGATATCAGTGCCAGTGCGAAAAAGTATAATTTTCGTCGCGATGAGTCGGGAGTAGTATTTTTCGATGCAAGTGATAAAAAGTAGCTTTTAACGAGTGTGAGATTTAAAACCCGAGCCAAAAGCGAAAGTTGGAAAGCGCTTTCTTCATGTGTATCGAACAATATTTTACGACAGTAGTGAAACAAAGGACACATTTTTCCACGCTTCGCAAGACAATAGTGAAATAAAGGACACATTTTTTCACTTGTGTCATAAAGTTGTCGTAAACTTTTCAGTCACGCTCCGCGTCGTGATTGTCCGAAGAATATTCTGAAGGCAGAATTATATATATTATTGTCTAACTGTCTTCAATCCGTCACCAATGGTAGAACATGCCGATATTGGGCTCCCACCCTCCGGAAACTAGCCAAGCTCATGATCGAAAACTTTTCCACCGGAAGAGACTTCTTCCAAAAGTTTTCCCCCTGACTAAAAGAACTTTTGTTTCTCCACGCAATATTGGAATTATACACTTCAATAACTCACTTTACCTGCCGATTTTTCCTTTTTTCTTAATTTATTATTTTTATTTTCATCTAGAACTTGATCAACTTCAACTTCAACTGCTTCATAATCAGACATTTCCAACTTTGCCAAAGAGAAAAATCGAGTATTACGATAGTTTCATTGTACTGAGTGGTATGAGATTTGAATCATTTTCTTTGATACAATATTGATTATTGAGAGTGAGAGTAATCATTGGCCACTGGAGTTCTTCAGTAGAGCCATGAATGAGTACGCCTTAGTGAGAATCTGAAAGAACGAGCCGAATTATTGATGACACTTGATAGAGTAGAATTAATTGCGAGAAATGGCCAGTAAAAATTTCCCAGCCGCTAAAAAAAATGTCTCAAATAAAATTTAAGCAAACGAAATGGCAAAAATTGACACTCAAAATCTAGCTTGTCCGGAGAATATTTCATTGACAAAATTTTCGTTTTTACCGAGTGAATTTTTCTCTAATTTCTCATCGCAAACGATTTTCAATTGATCAGGGAATTTCTACTGAATATTTCCCTCCGCATAGGAAAAGCCAGTCTCCTCACATTTTTAAAAGTATCCTTTGACAATGCGACAACCCCGCCGATGCTGATCACGAGAGGCTTGTCCACCAGTGCCAGAAAAATCGTCAAATTTTCGCGGAATACCTTGTCATTGTTGTACCACTGTGTATGATAGAGGGACTGACTTATTTTCTCACTCTCGATGAGAATACTATTGCCACCTGCGCAGTATATGTACAATTCCAGAGTTCCCCAGACGACGAATACCAGCGGGTGGACCATAGCATGCACATCCTCATCGGTATCATACTTTGTCTGAAGAGAATTGAAGAAAAGAAATTTGAAAAATTTCAACCCTTCAGTTACGACTTAAGGGCCGGGTGTAATAATTTGTCACCTGGAAATCGCCGACCCTGATAACATGTGAAATAATCATTGCATCGTCAGTAGACGTAATTTTCGACCCGCACAAATCATGCACAGAGGTCGGAAATTAGGTTTCCTTATGATTAAATAATTATTTTTCATGTAATTAGTCACGGCGATTTCGAGGTTACAAACTATCACATCCGGGCCTTAAGAACAGTTATTATGTACAACTCATCATGATTTCTGGTCTAGGCATTGGTAATGGATACTTTCCAACTCGAACACGAAAAAATCACTAGAGTAAAATATTGTTCCTCAGTTCCTCAAAAACTCCACCGCAACAGGACGAAAAAGTACTATTTTTTTAAAAGTCATGGACGCTCTTTATTCGTGAATTTTCGCACTGAGAAAAAATAATAATTTTAATCAATATATTTATTGTGGACTAGACGCTCGAAATTCCTCTGCTAAAAGTCACTTTAAATTCTCTTAAAAAAATATTTGATTCGCAAAATTATATTTTTTTCTCAGCGCAGTTCCTTTGATGAGACTGACCAACACTAGCTGACAGCCCATCAACGAAAGAATGAGTAAGCTACTTAGCAATTGCGGCAGAAGTATGTTGTTATAGATTATCTTGAAGATTGTGAAGATTCTAGAGAAAAAACACAGAAATACTTAGGATTATCGGCTATTTTCTCCGGCAATAGGATCACTTACTCAGTCATTTTTTGATGATTTTGTATGCACTTGATGAGCTCTCTATTGGGATCGAGCACGGAGGCATCCTCGGGCATCCGGCGACACTCATAACTCGTTAGCTTCAGGTTCTCCTCATCTTCAGGAATTATCAATTTTTCGATAAATATTTTGTGACAATTGCTCAATCTAAAGTTGAGAATTTTCAGTTGAACTGTAATGTAACTCATGACGGCCATGAGAAAACTATCATTCATGATAATGTTGGCACTGGCAAAATTATGAACCACATAATCAGCAATAGCTATGGTATAACAGTTCTCCGATGAGGAAAATTGTTTCAGCGGTAAATAACTGAAAAAAAATTATGTAATTCATGGAAAACATTTTTGTTGTCAAGTGGGAGAAATAGGGGAGTTCCCCATGATTTCTCGCCTCTAGTACTTTATGGGAGGAGTAACGGAGCACCCACACTCGACGCTAGTCACCTGTTACCCCTCTGCGTAAGAGGAATGCGCAGCGACCGCATTTTTGACTATAGGACACACGAGGGGAATCTCTCTAACGACCGAACCCGAAGGATTCGGAGCCCCAGAGTTAAGACAATCCGTATTTACTCTCAAATACAGACTAAAACCATCATCTGATCTAGTTACGCACTGAGAAAACATATAATTTTGCCAAACATATTCATTTTGAACAGCAAAGTATCAAAAAATTCTACAGTAAACCTCACTTTCTCACCAGAACATTATTAGATTGGCAAAATTATATTTTTTGTCTCAGTGCACAGAGAGAAGTTTTCAGCAGAAATTATCCAACCGATTGGTAAGTGCCTAGTATTTTAGCAGTTCGGGACAAGTTATCTCGTCACTCTGTAAAATTGGATCGTGCAATAAAAGTTATTTAGACGTGTCCATAACTCTTTGGTGACAATGTCTTAAATTTTATTCAACGGTTGAGTACTTTTTACGGCCAATTTCTCGCAGTGCAGTTGACATTTTCAGACTGATCGACATTATATATTCACCTCAGGGGATAATCAGTCAGTGTACAATTGGTGACGGTCAACGTAGAGTAAAAATCTGCTAGTGAATTCATCAGAACAATTCCACAGATGATTAACGTTATTTTTCTGGAAGATGCCGATGCTTTTGACATCACAACATTTCGAAAATGAGCTGTACAATGTAAAAATATTATTCATTGTCAGAATAATTAGCATAACTATTGCTATAATATGTCATCATAATTATTACTATTATTAATGATTGTATGTTCATTGTTTTTCAGACCCATGAAAATATCTTGTATAGATTTCGCTATTCCTCATCCACAAGTCCTTACCCATTTGCGCTGTACATGCCAAATGTCTCTCCCAATTAAACAATCGTCCCAGCAATAATATCTCACCTCGAGAATATACGATACTGAATGTTTTAAAAGCCCCGGTAACGTGAACAACTACCGATGCAAATGCTTGAGTAAATTCGGGCAATGTATGGGCATCCAGTGTTTGCAATAAGTCGCCTATACATTTAACTGGAAATATTCCGTAATTGTAATAAATTATGTACATTTGATAGACCCAGTATTTTATCCCTGCGTCATACGGGTTCCATGCGCCTTACAAATAAAAAAAATACCTCAATAATTGCAATATATATTGCTATAATCATTATGCATTTTGCAAAATGTACTTATGCGAGTTGATGACCATGACTAGGTATACCAACTAATGGCGTTGATTAAAAAAATAGTCTTCACTGGAATCTTAGAAAAAAATTACGAAGATTTCGATGAAAAAAAAATTGTTTTTCTCACTGAAATCGTCATAAAAAAATATTATTTCTACTGCCATCTTTATAAATAATTTATTTTGTTGATTTAAAGGTTCATAACAAACTGTTTTTTTAATTAACTTCGTCTACGGGATTTCGATATTTGTTTTCTCCCTACGAGGATGGATTTAATGGGAGTGCAGTGTGATATGATAATTTATTGTTCCCATACCCAGAGCCGCTATGTATTTGAGATTAGGAGAGATGTAACTCGCGTCTATCGGAAAAACCTTTCTCTTCGCCATTTTTCAAGAGTCCACTCAATATGTCTCACTCGATGGCCTCCAAAAGACTGATATTCTATCGACCATTTATTATTCTACTTGACGTGGACGAAAAACCTCTGGCAAAAATAATTCTCAACTTTTGGCGTTTCGTCATGAATTCTTTATGAGTACTAGGTATCACTGAATCGGAAATTATTTTAGGATCATGCATAATAGAGGAGGCATTTGATATTCTCTTTTTTCTATTATTCCACTTCTGGGAAAATATTCGAGGTAATAAACATGATATTTCCGGGTGAACAACGAAAAGCGTTTGAGGGTGTAGTCAGTGGAAACAATTCGCATTGGAAATATTTTTTCGAGGTTTCGGTTGTTCCAACAATTTGATTCAGTTACAACTTGGATGGCAAAATATGTTTACTCATTTCCTGGATTTATTTAATCAACCACAAATAATTAATTAATTCTATGGAGCAAAATCCTTTGGCGATTTAATATAGGAATTGCTTTGATCTCGAGGTCAAACGTCGCATGTCTCGCACCAAATAGACCGGATTGAGGAGGCCCCGACGGGGGCTCCCAATGTTTTCCGTAATTACCTTTGCGCGAAGTCTCATGAATGGGATAACCCTCCGTACCCGAAAACTTTAAATTGTTTGATTGACTTCCTTCACTTGTGGTTTCATGAATCGTCTGGTCGCGTGTGCCCGGATACTCCAATTGTTTCCCCCGATTTTCCTCACTCCCAGCTTCGTAGACCGTGTGATCATCCTCGAGCCCCCCAAAATCGGGAACTTTAGTTGTACTCGCGTTCGCAAATACCCCCGATACCGGGAGTATCACTTCCACTGGTAGTTCACCCGGTGTAGTACCCTCGGTATCACTTTCCGCGCTCTCTGTACGACTCCCCCGCAAATCATCGTCTGGTACAGATGTCTCTTCGGGTCGCGGAGAAGTTTTAGATCCTCGGAAACGAAATTTCCTGAGGAATTTCTTGATTTTCCCAAGAATGCTTGTATTGTTCTTCCTCTTAGGCTCGTAGATCTCCCCGCCCTTATCCTCCGCTGCTCTCCCCTGCAGCACGAGCTTCTCCAGAAACTGTGATTCCGCGGAGGGAATGATGAAGCCATCAAATACCCCGCGAGATTTACTTTGTTTTGGGTATTTACCCGAATGTTTCCAGCATCTGCGAAATTTCCGGGAATCGGAGACGTCCGGCAAATAGTCCCGACACGTCTCCTCATTTTCATTGTCCGAAGCTCTATTGGTTTCTGGATTTTTCAACAGATCTGGAAAAAAAATATCAAATATGGTAAATTAAAAAAACATCTATTTTTGGCTTTTCAATTTTGGTTAAAATCTTAACCGTTAGCAGACAATAATTAAAGATTTTTTTTCAGTAAATTAAGAAAAGAAATTGAGTCTTACTTTCCTCGTTTTCTCTGGGCTTGGGGACCCCGTGGGGCTCACTCCACTTAATCATCATTAGAATAATTAGAAGTGCTGCGAGATTTACCAAAACTCGCATTTCAGTTGGAATTTTTAGAATTGATTTCAATGGAGGTTATAAGGCTCTCAAAAAGACCAACAGATGTCTGAAATTATCTGATACTATACTGAAGTCAGCATAACTTTTAACATGAAATGCTACCCCCACCACCTCCATTTTGCGTATGGAAGCGTTACCCCCACTCCTTCGTTTGATGTTAACTCCTTCGTTTGATGTTAAAAGTTATGTTGACTGAACCATACCTTATGAGACTTAAGGCCCGGGTGTAATAGTTCGTAACCTCAATATCCCCGTGGCTGATTATAAAAGAACTAATTATTAAATCATAAGCGAACCTAATTTCCGACCTCTATGCATGATTTCTTCAAGTCGGAAATTATGTCTGCTCACCATTTGATGAGTATTTCACGTGCAATGAGCGACGGAGATTTCGAGGTAATAAATTATTGCACCCGGCCCTTAAGCGCATTAAAAAAATGCGATCTTTGGACAAATGTATATAGACTGAGAGAAAAATATAATTTGCCCAATCAAGTGCTATTTGGGCAATAGTTGAAGACGCAATTTGAGTGGAAATTTCTACCGTTTTTGTGTGAGTCAGCGGTGCTCAAAACTTTTGGACAGACTTGGGGGTCAGAAAGGAATGCCTGCTGAGCCCTATTTTATTTAATATATACAGTAACTACCTAGGGGAGGAGCTAAAAAGGAGAGGGGACGGGTGCACGCTCTACTGGAGATTCTGAAAGACAAACTAAATGTAGTTTGATGCACGAGAATGGAGGAAATTGAGAGGATGCTAATACAACGCGAGAAGAGAGACCTGATAAAAGATAAAAGACTTTGAAATGAAATAAAAATGGGAGATATTGAATGCAGAACTGAGTGAACTGAGTGAACTGATGAGTGACGAAAAAGAAGAGAAACTGTAATTGTTGTACTCTATTATACTTAATCATAGCCGCAGAATGTAGTTAAGCGGTAATTACCCAGGTAGGAAAATTCCATCCTGACGATGGAAACAAGGCTGGAACAAGATATGACATTGAGGCTGGATAACCCAACATTGGTCAAGCTTCAAGACTCGACCAACGATGGGATTTCCAGCCTTGGGAACATAGTTATTTTTTAATGTTCGTTTAAGCTTGATCCAATCTTGGATGTCGAGGCTCGACCAGTCTTTGTCTATTCTGGATCAAGCCTGATCGAACCTTGTCATTGTTCATTTCTACCTGGGTTCCGTAATGTACAAAAAAGAAATTTATATTGTTTTGTATGTAATTATAAATAGCCAGGGAGTAGCGGACGGAGGAAGCGGAAGACCAAAGTGTAACACCAAAAAATGAAGAAATTATCCATTAATAAATATTGTAATAAAAAATGTAAGATTTGTCGTCAGGTATAATTAGATTAATTGACTTTCGAAGTTTGTGGGGCAGATGAGCTGAGAAAACAGCCACTCGTATTAATCCCTTCGATAAACGCAGAGATAAATTGCCGATTACGTGAGTTGGAGATCCGAGGAAAAGGGAAGAATAAGAGGATTGAAAAACGAAGATGAAGGAGTTTGGGTGAACGGGGGACGAGTAAATCTTCCCTTCGACGTGCGTTTGTTATTTCTACGGGCTGTCGCAATAAAGAGAAGCCCATTCCTCAATTTGTCTTGGGAAATTCCTCGAGAGGCGCCGAAGAACTCGGGAAGGGGTAATTTAATTAAGACTATTTTGTACGTGAAGTAAATACAGAAACCAAGTTTTCTTGTTGAAAAAATTTAACAGCAAAATCAAAAATTTTTGTAATTTAAAAATTTTTATGGTAGATATTTGAAAACAAAAACAACTGACCGGAGAGAAAATGAGAAGCAACAAAAGCTCTCTTAACATTTCCAATTTCATCATCTTCTCCCCTTATTCCCGCAGAGAAGGGGTGTGCGCTGCTTCGCCTTCCCCACTCTTTGCCGAAGAGATAAAAAGTCGACGTCCATCCCCTGTACCAGTTCACTTTCTCCGTGATCTCGAAATCCGTCGCAAGTTCTGTCTCAATGAAAAAACATTAGCAAATTTAACAAAACAAAAAATAATCAAAAGTCAAGATAATTATCAACATAATTCTCACAATTTACATTCTCCTCGCTACTTCAAAAATCGTCGCGAATTCAAACCTAACGAAACAAAAAATAGTTAAAATCCATGATAATCATTATTATTCTCTCAATTTACCTGACCAGTATTGTTCGGTGCAATGAAGCCGCCAGTGGACTCGAGAATCTCCAAACGAGACTGAACTCGGAATTATTGAAGTTGAACGAGATAAATGCAATTCTCGAGTGGGAATCGGCGTCTCGGCCCTCGCCGAATGTGTCAGTTCTCAAGAAAGAGTTCTACAGGGTGAGGGAGAGATGGCGTGGGAGCTGGTGTAATAATTTGAGATTATCGTCCCAGGAAAGGATTGTTTATCTACTCTGCCGAGGACCCAAGTACTCCCCGGAGGAGGTGAGTCGATTGTCCCTAATATCAGACGAACTCACGACGAACTATCGGACTCGGAAAGTTTGTAATGCCGTCGGGCTGTGCTTACGAGGAGAGCCTGAGTTACGGAGACTCATGGCGGCTGTTAGGGACGAGCGCCTTCTGAGGTGGGCCTGGACCGGTTGGAGGAATGCGATGGGCTCACTGAAGCCGTCGTTCACGCAATTTATTGGGCTGGAGAATGCTGGAGCGAGGAGGAATGGTAAATACAAAAATAAAAAAATTTATGGGGGTTGTTGGTCGCTCGCAACGCTCCCTCCCATTGTTGTTGCGTTGAACTATCTTCCCGACCAATTCTCAACACAATCGGTAACGCGATTTTTTTCTTTTACACAGCCCTTGACGAGCCTTGTAACGAACTTCCCGATAGGCTGAAATATTAACGTAAAGATTTAGACACCCTTCTTCAGAAGCTTTACAAAGGGTGAGAGGGTTTCACTTTAAAGAATTCGAAAAGAGATGGGGAACATTACTCCGGTCCGAATGGGATCTAGACAAAGTCAATGTCTATGGATCGCGATCACAATCGCTTCGATCGGATAACGCGTCTGCGCGGGGGTGTGATCTAAAGGAATTGAAAGATCAAACTTTCTCGTAATCCTTATTTCTAAAAACTCGAAAAGGGCCGGGGGGGTTTCGCTCCCAAACTAATCCGATCTTGTCGTCGCTGATGTCGATCGATCGCGAACCCCCTCATTCCGATCGCACTTACCGTTCGCCTGGAAGCGTGAACGAGAAAAATGAGTATATACACACACACATACATACTAACGACTCGCTAAAAAACATCAGGGGTGTTCTCCTGGTCATGAAACGTCGACATTTCATGAAATTAACGATTTTGATTTTCGCGGTGAAAACCATAACTTCCTTATCGGGAACTTGAAAATAAAAAATAATTTGTTGTCTTAAACGACAATTCAAGGTTTATTTATGTCGCAGGTTACAGGAACGTCGGCGATATCTGGAGGGAGGAGATAGGAATAGCAGATGTGGAAGTAGTAATGGACGCGATGTGGTCAGATGTGAAGGAACTCTACCGGCTTCTTCACGCTCTGGTCAGATTTCGACTCCAAAGAGTGTATCCGAAAGTCGTCGATTCTCTGTCATCTATCCCTGCGCATTTATTAGGTATCTACAATAATTACCAGCGCTAGTATTGTATTTTTTTGTTGACATTGCATAAGGTCCTTGAATTCCTCTATCTAATCCTTGGGATATTTCTAGTATTATTATTTCTTGAATTACCACTGAGAAAAAAATATAATTCTTTAGCCAGCCAAATGACAGAAATTTACCCACATCTCTCTTTATTTGAGTCATAATATATTTTAGTCTCAGTACACTTGATTAAAGCAATTGAAAAAGACCGAGAAGAAATTCAGTTTCAACCAGTGCCTGAAAATTCAATTATTTTTGCCGCACTTCAGGTGACCTCTGGGGCCAAAACTGGGGGGCCCTCGTCGACCTCCTCCTCCCCGGCAAATCGGTAACACTGAATATAACAGATTCACTGAGGAATAAAAACTACAGCGTGATGGACATGGTCAAACGATCCGAGGATTTCTACATATCTCTGGGATTCCCCAGACTACCAAAATTGTTCTGGGAGCGTTCGATATTTACTCAAGAGGGTCATGACAGAAATTGTCATGGATCCGCGGTTAATATGTACAAAAAAGGTGACTACAGAATTATGGGATGTTTTGAGGTCAACGAAGAGGACTTTCGAATTATTCATCATGAAATAGGGCACATTTATTACTACATGGCCTACGAGAATGAAGACACCATCTTCAGGGTAATCAGAATTCTGTAGAAAAAATTTGACTGCGATTGGGGATTGTTTGACCGTTTGTTCACAGGCTGGAGTGAATTCTGCAGTTCACGAGAGTATAGGAGAGGCCATTCTCTTAGGAGTAATGACACCCCAACATCTGCAACGACTTGGCCTCGCTGGAGATCCCATATTGAAGGACAATCTGGCAATATTATTGAAAGAAGCTCTTATTAAGCTGCCGCTAATAGCTTCTGGTTTGGCCATGGAAAAGTGGAGGTTCAAAATCTTCGAGGGGAATCTGGAGTCGATAGAGTTGAATAATCTCTGGTGGGAGCTGCACCGGGACATCATGGGGATTATTCCCCCCGATCCTAGACCGGATTTCTTCTTCGATCCACTTGCGAAGTTTCACATTGTCGCGAATATCCCGTACTTGAGGTAAAAAAAAACCTAATGTCTCTTCCAAAAATTGACGCAAAGTGATATTACATCTGTGTCTTCAGGTACTTCTTTGCGGGTTTCCTGCAGTTCCAGTTATTCGACTCAATGTGCCAATCAGCTGTTACCGGACGAATGAATAATGTAAATTTTACCCTTCCACTGGGCAAGTGTGATATTTACGGGTCGAAAGATTCTACGAAGAATTTACGGTGAGAAAAGTAGAAATCAAAATTAGAGATATTAAAACATCGAAGTTAAGAACAATGAGCTCTATTATCGGTCTGTAAACTGAGAGACACAAGCAAAGTGTGTTAAAAAAATCACATTTATTCAATTTGATCATTCACAAATCGTAAAAGAATAATATCGCAAGCACTTGCAGCAGACGAATAAATCATGTTTTAATGGTATAAAAATTCTCCTTTTCGTCCTCAGAAGCATCATGAAGATGGGAAGTACCGTGAAATTCCCCGAGGCACTCCAACAATTGACAAAAGTCCCAAAATTGCGGACAGAGCCTCTCATGAGGTATTTCAAGCCAGTCTATGACTTTTTAAGGAAGGAGATTGATAATTATGCTATCCCAGTTGGTTGGCATTGAAATCACTCGTCATTCTGTGACCCAAGGCCGTTGTTCGTGAAAATATCGAATACATCTCGACTTACTATAGCAGCACGTACGTCGTCTAAACGAATTCTCTCAGGGGAACTAAAAATAAAAAAATTGATAACCCATCAACTTTGCATTTAACCCCACAATTATCGTTCATAAAAAAATTGACCAAGAAACGAAAGAAGAATTTTCCGGACTCACCTTCCATTGCCACTTCTCTCAAAGGATTGAGCGAGTGATGACCTCAGCAAATCTTCCATTAGACATTCCACAGCCTAAAAAAACAATTGTCTGTAACCTTGATACAGCCGATAATTGTTTAATGTATTTAATTGAGAGATTTTAATTTGTTACTAGAATTTCCATGTTTGCGATGGAAATTTAATACAGATATGATAAATTTAATTTTATAACTAACCTTAGCCAGAACTCGTCCAGCTGCGTCGTGTCTCACCCCCTCCAGTACCTCCTCCCCTTCCAGCTTGACGCCGATCTGCCTGACACTCCCGCAGACATAAGAATAAATCGCTTCAGCCGTTTTCGGCACCTCCATCGTCACCACACTCCCATCCCCGTCCTTAACCCCGACGTTCTTCGCCATTTTCACCTCCTCCACCATCATTCCCACCACATCCACCACCTCCTTATCCTCGACGACCTCTTCCCCCTCCTCTTGCAGCCACTCAATGAACTCCCCAGACTCCGTACAAGTACTGAAATCTTCCTCCTCATCCCCTACATCGACCACCATCTCCGTCTTCCTCCCTCTTTCCCTTCTGACAGGAGTAAATCCATGCAGCCTACACCACATCATCACCTCCTTAATCGTCCACATCTGCCCCTCTTCCACTCCCCTCCTTCTCAAAATTCTACAGACTTCCTTGGCCCTGTACCATTCCAGCGCCCTCTGCTTACCAGGATTGAATCCTAGGAATTCCTCGTCGCTTCCGCAAACGTAAGGATGAAGCCTGCGATACTCCGGATCCCCCGAGTGAGGAGATACTATGGGAATTCTCTTGATTATGAAACGCATCACGCCGTCGATATCGCCAGGAATTCTCACCTCCTCAAGACTCCTGAGAATTCCATCGTAAAATTCCCTCTTGCTTCCTAACTTTGTTCGATCCTTGCCAATCGTCACCTTTGCCTTCGGCAATTTTCCGTTAGGCTTCTCGCGGGTTTCGGCAATTTTCAAGATGGGAATGTTCGAGGAAGAGTTCAGGATTATGCTCTTCGCGGGGTCCAGGACGAGGTTCACGGGAGCTCTTGGTTTCTTCAACAGACTCACGGCTTTTTTCGAGGGTGCGATGTTGATCTTGATGACTCTATCGTTGTCCTTCACAACGATCATTTTCGGTTGGCGTGGATTCTCCGATTTTTTGAGATTGAGAGACTCAAAGTCCGAGGGTATCGCGATTTTTAGAGGTTGCAATAATGACGATCTGTTTTCCAAGATTTTTTGGAAAATTTTCACCTCCGAATTCTGCACGGAATTCTTCTTCGGCGATTCGCCATTTTTAATTATCGGGGGATTTTGGTGATTTTGAGTTCCAGAGGATTCCAGGGAGTCTTGGATATTTCCATTCTCACAATTCTGACGGTTGATTTCAACTACTCGCTCGGGAGAATGGGCGATCGTTACGTTGGTCTCCTCAGACCTACTGAAATTCGCATAATCGTGCTCAAAATGAACATGTGACAGCACCCGAACCTCTTCCTCGTCGTTTTGTTCATCCTTAATTCCGAGAGAAGGCTCAAGAACGTCCGCAGAAACTGTCGATTCATTCTCCAATATTATAGCGGTTGGCAGCGGCCATCTTGTTGACGTCTCGCAATTCCCCATTTTATCAACGACATCGCAAGCGGCCATTTTGTCGACAGCATCGCAAGCGAGTGTATTAATCCAGATATCGACAACAGTCTCTGATCCAAGTGTCTGGAGTCCTGTGTACGTTCTATCCAGTTTCAGGTGATGGATTATATCCATTGGCTTATTATTCTGATTTTTAAAATGGAGTTGCACCCTCAGTGGAAATTCTCCCCATCCTCGCCGGCACAGGTGAAATGGAGAGGAGGTGACGTCAACGACGTCATTGGGCCGATAACTCGGATGAAGAAAGAATCTAACTTTTGAGACAAATTCTGCTATGTCGGAGTCTTCCTTTGACGCTCTGACGTACATCGTCCATTTGTGGGACGCCGCGTCCTCCCGCCAATCTGGGGGAATCCATTTTGAGATGTTTCCGACTACTATTCGCTTGCAGATCTTGTGGCGAACTCCTCGAGAGGGGATTTTTGGGTCTGGCTGGGAGGTCTTAGGAGGAACGTATCTGGGAATCTTTCGGGGAGGCTCTGCTGGGGGGTCAGTCTTGTCGGGGGATCTTTTTAAGGGGTTGGTGGGCTCGTGAGGGTTAAGTGAATGGGAATTTGGGAGGGAAGTACTCGAAGAATCGCTAGAGGATTCTCGATCTAGGAGTTTAAGTGAGCTTGAGGGTGAGGAGGTGTGGCCCGCAAGGGACATTTGGGACTTGGGAGATTTGCCGGTTGTGGAACAAACAGCCGGATGCAATCGGACTTGTTTGATATCTGGTGGAGGGTTTGAGACACATTGCTTACGGTTATAGAAGTCGGAGATTATCACGTAACGCAGGAAGTGGAGTGTTTTTAGGGCCGTGTCGAGTTTCTCTTGGATCTGGAGGATTTCTTTTTCCTTCGCATCGATTTCCAGGGAAAATTCACGGTCGATTATTGATGTGATCTTGCGGGAGGCGTTTGTGCGGGCTGAAAGGGCAAAATACAGGTGTCTCACATTTTTTCGAAGATAGTTTTTTTTACTTAGAATTGAATTTTTGGAAGGTATAAACTAAAGGGAAAATGTGAAATATGAGAATATGAAATTTATTTTCGAGAGAATTTTACCTATTGAACGAGAAAATCTTCATAAAAAAAATTCAGGAAATTATTCTGTGTCAGTGTTCAAAAATAATCTTATCCATTAATTCAAGGAAAGGGGCTTTTAAGCGAGAAAATTATATTGTAATACGTTCTCCAAGCTTCTTACCTGTCTCTTCATATATCTTCTGTTGATAATTAGTACTTGGTCCAGGAGCTGCATAATCTGGATCCTGATCTCCCAAATTTTCCAAATTATTCATCTCATTGATAAATATAATGTTGTCCCTCTGCGAAAAAAAAATGAAAATAAGTGATAAATCTTCGTGTGAGTTTAAAACAGATGGAGATTGCGTTTCTTGTACACAATTTCTCGGATTTCCGTAGAAATACTCACTACAAACTCCGGAATTCTCAAATAAATGCCTCAATTGTTCTTGGAATGGTCGATATTTATTTCTAACAATTCCACTTGAAGAAAACACTGAATATGACAATACAGGAGACGTGAGGTTATCTCTCCCTGGAAATGTCATTCGTTTTCATAGTCCTCCGACAATTGATTTGTACACTCGATAAATGGTTGAAGATGATTATTAGCGAGGGTGGCTTGCCTTTTATTCTCACCGGAGTCAGGGGAATTTCGTAAAAAGTGGAGAAAACTGAAGAGGATTTTGTACCCGGTGCCATCACTTTCACACCTAATAATTAACCTAACCTTATGCTGCTCTTTAACTCAACTCTTTAACTCAACAATCCACTTCTGCGCAAGCGCAGAGAATTAATAAATATAAACATCTTCCACGTTAATTGACCGGATTAGGAAATGTTTATTACACTGAACATGCACGTATTCATTTAGATCCCCAGAAAAGAAATGAGTATTTGAGAAATGGGGAAAAATGTATTTTGTAGACATCGTCAGGATTGGACAGTTCGAGGGGGGATTTTTTTGGCGACTATAGGAACCCTGAAATAGCTGGCAACCCTGGTGGCAGTGATGGATGGTTGACAATCACCGGTATCACAAGTTTTCTTTATGAGAAAATAATTCAAGGAATAATGGATATTATTTATCGTGCTCCGTTTTTAGTACTCGAAGTCCCCAACCTAAAACTCAAAAAACCGTCATGGTTCGTGAAACCAAGTGCTATGGTGGTATTTTCCATTGTTTTGCTGTCATACTTCATGGTTACTGGAGGTTAGTTCCACGTAGAACAGTTGTTTTGTTCTGACGACAAAAGATTGAAGAGGAAACAAAGTTTTTTTCAAGCATAGCTTCGTTTATGATATGAAAGCAGGAATAAAACAAGAATGTAACAGTTCTGCCACAGAATAGCCACGTTTGATGAGGCTTCGATCTGAGTGCTAGGGGTTGTGAGTCCAAGTATAACCTCTAGCGATTATTTCACATTTTCTCGAATTGTTTACACCACATAATTACAAAAAGAAAAATTGAAAGAATTGTATACCCCTGAAATTATTTTTCGGAATAATATTCCATAATTATAACGATCTATGAACTCACACGAATTCTATTGTACGACTAGTTTTAGCACTTGTTGAGAAATTTTAAGTCACATTAAATGATGAAATTACTGGAATTTGTTTAGGAATCATCTACGATGTAATAGTGGAACCGCCGAGTGTTGGGTCGACAACTGATGAACATGGCCACACCAGACCGGTAAAAAAAAAGTTCTGGACTGAAAAAGTCAATAGTGAACAATAAATTATAGGTTTTATTGACCCTTTTGTAGGTGGCATTCATACCTTATAGAGTCAACGGTCAATATATAATGGAGGGCCTCGCTTCGAGCTTTCTTTTCACTCTGGGTGGTCTTGGCTTCATTATCCTTGATCAAACTCATTCTCCATCCACTCCAAAACTCAACAGAGTTCTCTTGATATCTGTTGGATTCATCTGTATCACTGTTTCTTTCATCACGTGCTGGATCTTTATGAGAATGAAGTTACCGTGAGTATTCTTAAAATATCATCGATAAATCTCGAGAAAAATATAATAAAAAATATAAATCTCTTCAATTCATCTTTAACACTCGAGAAATTAATTTCTTCATTTGTAAAAATATTTTAATGGATTTCAACTGTTTATTCATCATTTCTAATATTTGCTTCTCATACTTTCACAGCGGCTATTTCCAATGGTGAACTTGAGGACAATTACAAGTATTTATTAAGGGATTTCATACCACAACATTCCCCTACGACTGGAGTATCGAAGGTACTGAACAATGAATAGCCAACGACTTTCGTATTTGCAAATTCATTTGACAGTTTCCTCTCTCAATTTCTGTATTTTTTGTGGATGTGAAATATAAAAAACAATTTTTTAAATACCTAATATGCTTAGTTTTTCCCCGATTATCAAACTGAATATTTTTAATTTTTTTCAATAAAAAAACAAATGGAAAGTGTAAAAAAATAACAATATGAGTATTAAAAAATCGCTAGGATTTTCAACCTTTTTTTCTTTGGGTCTGATTGAATTAAAAGTCAAAGGTCTTGAGTGTTATCCAAACTTGTTTTTCCTCTTTTGGAATCATTTATTTAATTATTATTATATTTGGCAGTTGTCTTAAATTTCCAATTAAGTCCTTTGGGAGAGATAATAGATGATTGGTTTAATGAGATGACTCATTCATAACATTTCGCAGTTTCAGTCCAAGAAAATGAGATCGATACTGAAGTGTAAAGTTTTCATGACGACAATAACATTATTTTTCTGAAATATCTGTGAGTATGTATTGTTCCTTTTCTTCAGTTCGTGCAATTATACAAGGGAATTATCTAGAGATCTACGAGCTTCATAAATACTTATGGTTTAATCTTATTAGAAAAAAGTCCATATCAATACGGTTAAAATTTTGGCTAACTACAGTTTAGAACAATTGAAGGCGTTTATAAATGGATAAATTTCCAAAATGATTTTCTTCTGAAAATTTTTCATAAAACTTTCACATTCAAATTTAAATGAATCAAAATTTTTTCTCCAATTCTCTATAGGAATTGTTTTATAAATATTGTCTATTACAAAGGAGTAAATCTTAAAGTACTATTAATTAATAATTTGATGGGATCAGGATGATGTATTGAATTTATGCAATTACGGGCGATTAATTAATTATTTGGGCCAAATAGGTTGTTGAGTTCAATTGTGGAGAGAACTTATCTTGACAATGTGATTCGCAAGGGAGAATTTCTTGAGGGAAAAAAATTCCGAGAACAGTTGAGATATAGGCCCTCAATTTATAATTAATCTCCTTATTTTTATTCAAAGCATTGGATGCATTAGATCCTTAACTTTGTAAGTTCTCTCTTCAGTCTTCAGGTGATTATTCCTTTCCAAAACTTTTTCGCCGCGAGTCATGGAGTTCGCATTTTTCATTTCATTCGCCTTTAGAACTCCTCGAGAATTCTAATTATTCTGAATCTCATAAACGAATTCGAAAGGTTCTGAAAGTATAAAAATCCTAATTTTACAAACACACAGAAATTGAACAATTGAAAAAATTTCATAGAAAAATTTCGGGTAACTCACTAGACAATTATTATTTTTTTCTTGAAATGTTTACTATTCCTAGTAACACTGAATAATATATTTTTCCATACAACTCATTCTATTTCAATTTTATCAATTTTTTACTGAATATCCCCACAAAATCCGAATTTGATTGAAAATCCAATTTTAAATTCTAATCTGTAGAAAAAATTAATCATTTGTATTTCTCTCTAAAATAAATGGTAAATTTTTTAAATTTTATATGCAAAAAAAACGGATGAAATATAAAATGAAGAAATAAATCGGAATGGACACCCGAGAAATGTGCAGACGCGTATCCAAGTCTAGTTTCAATGGAAATTCAATGCAATTGTCTAGCGAATTCACTGCCACTCTTCATTAATTTTTTTCGTGCGTGAAAAAAAATACTAGAATAAAATTTTTGGATTCTATTACTTGGAAAAGTCGCTGCTTTTTTCAATGATGTGCTCGAATTCGGCAAAACTAAGTGCCCCATCGTCGTCGAGATCCGCTTCTTCCAGGAGATACTGGAGCAGACGTTGCATATCACTCTCACTCAGCCGTTGGGGAGCAGTTAAACGATCGACTACTTGACGAAGATCACCGACGCCCAGCATATCATCGCCATCAAAATCTAAAAAAAAAAACATTTCATTGACTGACGTAGACGTTCCAGTTGGTGACCATGTAAAATGAACGCCCGCAGTTTTTTAATTACACAATTAATTGTAGACTATTAAAAGGAGAAATAAACATTCTCCCTTTTCCTTTCGAAAGCTTGAACCAATTCGGAGTGTATAGTTCTAATTTCAAAAATTGGGTCAGTGGTTGAAGAGAATTTGTTGCTCCTACCGAATATCCTGAAGGCATGCTCAGCTTTAACAGCTTTTGGTGCTGCGTCACTGAAAACTGACGCCATATCCAGAAAATCTTCGAACGTGCAGTCGCCATCCTGACTCGAACTGAATACCTTACAGATTCTGTCGCCAAATGGATTGACCCTGAGCTCCGGATACTGAAGTATTTTTGACATCGGCAATTTAGCATTTCTGTTGTGACCTACTTTCTCAGGGGCTAATGCTTTGAATTTTTGATGAGCACTGAAAATTTCAGGGATCATTTTAAGACCAATGCTGGAAAATCAAATGCTTGTGGATTTGTATGGCTATCAATATTTGTTTTTATTGAAATGCGGAATCAGTTCTAAAAATTAATTCTTCTATTCTCTGAAAATTTAATCCTCAATTTTGTCATTCAGTCAGCTTGTCACATTTTTAATGGTTACTTGCATACAATTTTTTTCTAAACAAAACTAAAAATTAGAAATTCTATTGATGTCTCAAAAATATTAATTTTTTTCATTGCATTGCTCGGAGATAAATCGGTTCTCTTTTACGTTTCAAGAGAATTATTTATAAATTATTTGTCGATGCAATAGGACTCTAAACTATTAATCTAGTTATAATTATCGAAATGTTAGTCATTGCGAATAAAATACTCACTATAAAACTTCTTTTTTGGTGAAATACGTCAAATCCTGAAAAATAAAAAAGAGCAAAAGTGAATTCATACTTTCATGTTATTTTCAGCGACCAATAAATCGATACAATTCCCTCATTTATGTCAAGCAGTCTCATAAAGAAAACCACGTCAATGCGAATAAACAATAAAATTTCATTTCATCATTCCATTCATCACTCCTTTCGTAAACAATTGATAAAAAAAATCGAGTTTTTTCGATGGATTGACAAATCCCAGAACACTTTTTTACCATTTTTACCTTAATATAAATAATTCATTATGAATTAACAAATATTATTAATTACCTGATAATCTTGAAGTTCTTCCTCGGTGAATTGACTTTTTCCAGCTCCCATTTCCCTTAAAATTATTCTCGATTATTTACGAAAATATTTAATCGCGAAGGAATGCCCTCTCGAACGAAAAAAAGCTCGACTTTTCAATTCGGAGAGAACATTTTCAAAGTTCACTTGCACTTTGTAATTTTTTATTTTTGGGAGTTATAACAATTCTGGAAAGTTCAATTACCTCTGCAGAGTTTGTTGACACGAGCGACTCCGAATGGAGAATATTATTGACTGTCAAATTCCGTCCATCCCTACTTCATCCTGTTTCCAAGGCCAATTCTCATGAAGTAATATCAATTATCGTCTGTTGGCAAGGACAATTCCCTGCATTTACACATTATTTTGTTGCACATTTTCTTGAATATTATATTTTTCATTGTTGATATTTGCTTTTACTTTTTTTTAAATTAATTTTCTCTTATCTATTTCAGAATAACAATATATTGATTTGACCTTTTTGATAACAATACTCCGGCCGCAATGTCTACTTTTTTTTACGAGAAAACAAATGCTCTTTTCAAAAAATGAACAAAGTCATTGTTGAAACAATAAAAAATATCAACTTTTTGCCATTTTTGGCGAAGATTATTAGTTTTCATTGGAAAAAGCCACTGACCATAATCAATCCTTATCAATTGACAAAAAAAATGGTGAATTTTTTTCGCCTGACGAATAATTCCCCACCTACAACCGGAATCTCTCCCTCCATTCCTCTTCTTCAATTTATTTCACTGAAATTTATAAATTTTCATCGTCGACTTGAATTAACAAACACTGGAAAATGGTGGAAGAACAAAGAAGACGGGTCGAGGACCGGATGACAAAAATCGTGGAGGAAATTGACAAGAGTTACTTAAGGAGATTGCAAGTGAGTCCTGAAACGTGATTTTGTAAGGTTATGTCAAGTGTTTATTCCCACAATCGAATTCCTCTAAATGAAGAAAATTCAGTTTTCAACCACGAGAACATCATTTCTTCACCAAAAATAGGACTTTGAGAGTGCTTTTACGATTATTTAATTAATCAACTCATAAATATAATTTTTTTTTTAAATATCTCAATGCAATAGATTTAATATATTCATTTTCTTATTTCCCTTCCCATTCTTCACATGCCTGTGATGTTATTATGGTGTGAGATTATCGTTATGGTGTTACTTCCTTATATTAATATTATTTGTAAATAACAGAAACCAAACTTAGCCAGTCTTAATAAAATTTAACAGGACATGCCCAATTCGTTGCCAAACAGTCGACACACTTTTAGTGTACTCAGATACCCGTATGTTTCTATTTGTTAAAAATTTATAATAATTTTTAGGGTGATATGCACAGATGCGCGGCGAACTGCTGTGACAATAAGACCGCAAGCGTGCAAAAAATTCACCACTGCATTGAAAATTGCAGTGGACTGTTGAATAAAGCCCAGCAGTACGTGAATTCTGAATTTGAGAGAGTTCAGGTAATGATCAAAGAAATATGAACAATTGATGTCAACGGACCAAACTATAACACTTTATGTAATATATTATATTATTATCAATTATAATACATTTTATATAATATCTAGAATATATATTCTTTTAGCACCGATTGCAAAGATGTGTAATGGACTGCAATGACAACATAAAAGATAAAATGGGCCCGAATCCCACGCAAGATGAAGTCAACCGTCTCACAGATGATTTTGAAAAATGTGCGACAAATTGTGTTGACACTTACTGCGATTTACTGCCATCATTGGAAAAAACAATGAAAAAAGTTCTTGGCAGTGGAAAATTTGATCAACCGTTGTAAATCGTGATAAAAATTGTCACTTATTTCCCTGAAGTTCTTTATACGTTTTTCGTGTAAAAAATGTAAACAATGTGTAATAATGTTTATTGTACAAAAAAAACAAATTTTAAAATCTAAAAATGTCAGTGAATTTTTTTCTGAATAAATTATATTAGTAATAGATTAGGATAATCCAAACGTATCCGCTGCTGGTACTGTAGGACAAAGTGCTTGTCACATGTGGAAGATCATAACCTCAAAGTTTGTGAGAATACAAACAATTCTCTGTGACCCATCGACAATAAGGATTAGAGTGCTTACAGTGAATTAAAAAATATATAAAGCCAAAATGTTGCGTAGACAAGCCCGATTGAGACGCGAGTATCTCTACCGAAAATCCGTTCAAGACAAATTGAAAAATATTCAGGAGAAGAAAGAACGCCTGAAGAAGAGTCTCGAAGAGAATACACCAATTCATCCTGATCTTCGTAAAACAGCTCTTTACCTCCAGAGGAAGGCAGAGTGGGAGGATGCAGGTAATTATGAATTACAGAGATTTATCTACAATCACTATATTCCATTTCCAATCCTCCTTTTATGTCTCATACTCAAAGGAGAACAATTAATTATTGGAGTCCGAAATGCGGAGTAAATTTGCTCCAAAATAATCTTAAGAATAATAATTAATTTTTCACTAATGTCAATTGTTGTCGCTAATGTCGTTGTTCCAAAAACGTGGTTTTTCACTAGTTCATAATTTTGATAATTAAATATAACCAATTGATTACTAATCAATAGTATGAAATAGAAATAATTGAATTCTTGATTCGCTGAATTGTAATTCCCGACTTACCCCAAACGTATGAAAATCCACAGGACCTGAGCTCGCAGCGGTTACAGGAACGGAGACAGGAGGAACAACCGGAAGTCACGAGGACGACGAGTATCGTTGGGCAGGGGTAGAAGATCCGAAGATCGTAATAACCACATCTCGAGATCCAAGCGCTCGGTTGAAGATGTTCGTGAAAGAGTTGCGCCTGATTTTTCCCAACTCTCAGAGAATGAACCGAGGAAATTACGAAATGAAGCAACTGATTCACGCATGTCGCGCCAACGACGTCACAGACTTCATCATTGTCCACGAACACAGAGGAATCCCAGACTCTCTGGTGATCTGTCATTTGCCCTACGGCCCAACTGCATATTTTACGATGACAGATGTTGTCATGAGGCACGACATCCCCGACATTGGAACAATGTCCGAGCAGTATCCCCACCTGATTTTCCACAACTTTAAGAGCAAACTTGGAGACAGGGTGACAAGTATCCTGAAGTATCTGTTCCCAGTGCCCAAGGAGGACAGCAAACGAGTGATTACATTCGCCAATCACGACGACTACATCTCCTTCAGGCACCACAACTACAAGAGGATCAATGGAAAGGATGTGGAGCTGGTGGAGGTCGGGCCGAGATTCCAACTGAAACTTTATGAAATCAAGTCTGGGACCTTGGATGCAGCTGCAGCTGCTGACACCGAATGGGCCCTCAGACCTTACATGAACACGAGCCACAAGAGGAGATTTCTCTCGATAGAGGACGGCTGGCAGCAGGAGGATGATTTGTAAAATATTTTGTAGATTCTACGGGCAGAAACCAGTCTGTATTCAACCAACATGCGAACTATTGTCTATTGTCAAGATCATCTATCGCCAAAAACAAGAATTACAATCAGTGATAATCATGTCATCCATATTTCTTCAATTGGAATAAATCATAAACATAAAATTTACAATCACAAATAAAAGTCTCCAAAATAAGACGAACTGGATCAGATTCACATCAAATCCACATCACAAACGTTTCCAACAAATTAAAATCTTTGAACTGAAACACCGAATTAGCGGTAACCTTGATATAACCAGTCAATTTGGCGTAAGCCCGTCTATGTAATTTGTCTTGAAATGTGTTGATAGATCATGAATAAAATTTCACCTAGACGTATCCACGTGAAAAATTTCTGGGCAGTATCAAAGTCACATGATTAATGAGAGGTAATGTTTTTTTTTTATTGAAAAATTGTCGTTTCTGTTCGCTTTTAATTTTTTTGTTGGAAATGTCAAAATCGAAGAAAGTATACGGTGACCTGAACGGAAGTAGCAATAAAAATTACGGAATTGATGGTTTTATTGGTGTCTATTTAAGATTCAGAGCCAGGCGATTTATTCCAAAAAACATTGATTAAGTGATTAAAAATGTTGAACGACGAATTCAGATTTTTTAAAATCTCTTGTCCACCTGTGATCAGCGCAGAAATAAAAAAAAATAACTCTGTCATGGCATCTTTTTTTTATTTAACTGGCCATCATTTTCCACTTCATAAATATGAACTGCTTTACATTTCGTCAGTTACTCGTAATTCCTCGTTAATAATCTTCCACAATTAACAAAGCTGTCTCTTCACTTGTTAAATTAATCACACGAATGTCTGAATAATGATTCCGGTTTGCGTACGCATTTTAGTAATACTTCAGTTGTATGTTCTTACATTTAGAATCCATGATATAAAACTCGTCTCAACCACTTCAATCTGCCTCAATAATTTTTATTTACTTCAGTTTCAAAATAGAAAAAAAACAATATTAAAATGAGGGGGGGGGGGGGGCAGGGAAGTGGGAAAAATATATTACTTAAAAACAACGTACAAACCTAGATCATAAAAATTGTTAAATAATAATAATTTAAAAATAAATATTGAAATAATCAGAACGGATTTTTCCAATATTTCTTTTTTTCTCGAGGCGAAATTGACAGGAAACAATTTAGAAAAACCGCAATTCTCAAACGTGACTTTTGATAAAAATATCTCAATCTTTTCAGTAATTTTTCCTTCAATATTATTTGCATTTAGAAGTATTAAAAGTTGATTCTAAAAAACTGCAATGGATGGATCAAATATTTGTAAATATTTTATTAATACATTTGCAAGTAAAAAATTTGACTTATTAAGTTTTAATTCGACTAGATTTTCAGGTTTACTATTATTATATAGCAAGAATATCTAGGATGTATTAGAGTGTTTTTTTCAGCATTTGACCCCTGTGATCCTCACATGCACCACTTTCACTATCTCTCGCGGCCTTCGTAGAATTGAAATATCCTTTTTTTTTTCGTCACGTTTGAGGACATGCAGGTATCATCAACAGAAAAGAAAACTAATAATTTAACAGAATTGTTGCTAAAGAAATGAAAAATATTCGTTAATTATCTTCACATTTCCATCATTCTCGTTTCATTCTTTTAATTGGTAGATTCGATTAGCTCGATTCAATTACTTAGTAATATCATTATTTCTTCTCTCTCATTATTAAAAAAAAACTATCAAGTTTTTTTCATAATGAAGGGATGTTCAATAGTTCCTAAGATTCATTTGGAGAAATGAATGTATAAAAAAAAAACTCAAATTTTCCAAAATTTTTGGATACTTTTTACTCTCACCAGTTTTCACTTGATTTTGGAATATTTGACTTCTCCCTGAAAAATAGGATTTTCATAATGTAAATTAACATTTGAATCCTCCTAGCTAATGATTCATTGAGAAAACGATAATAAATCAAATTCTCGAGTCAAGTCGAGTAAGGAGATAAGTCAGAATTTATGAACAGGAATTGATTTGTTCCACTCGTCTTTGATGAATGATTTTGTGGAATCCATTTGAAAATTAAATTAGCTACAATCTAGGTCATAATAGAAGGATTGAAAATAGAAATTGGACAGACGAGATCTCACAGAATTTTCTTGTAAAAATTGAGTCGACAGATTCGATGAAATAACGAAACCAATTTTATTCAAAATTTGAAACGCAAAATGTCTGGTACTTCAAAAAAATGAAGAAAAAACGAACAAAATTTGTTGTTGGCTAAGAAGAATCGGTCGAACCGATTCCCACGAGTTTTGAGAGGAGAAAAAAATCTATAAATGAAACATAGTAATATTTTTCATCTAATGAAAAATTCGCTTACGATAGCACCTCAGAATTCTCCCTCGCCTTTCGAGTACACGATATACAGTATTGCAAGCAGAATCCGCCTAATCGAGTCGTAAGTACGATTCACATTCAAGATTCTGGATGTTCTCTAGGAAAATTGGACTATATTTAATGCAGATAATTCACTTCCCGAAGGAGAAAAAAATGAAACAACAATTAAAACAAGAATCGTATGAAGATCTTATATCTCATTGAAAATCAGATCAACTTATCTCCTTATGGAACTTAATCACAAGAATTGCAATGCAATAAATAATCTGTTTTCTCGTAATCAACGAGAGAATTTCAATTTATCGAGTCGGAAATAAACGAGTGGGTGTGGGTCGATTAAAAATTTATTTTGGCACCAAAGTGAATCATAAATTGTCCCTCATTCCATGTCAAGAAATCTCTCTGAGATTTATTTTAATATATAATTTTATCGTTTGCCTGGTGGATTTCTAATGAATAATGACACATTCCCACTTGTTTTTTTCACTCTGAGCAATCGTAATTTTGAATTTCTCGATAATTAATTTATTTTTTATTCTTTTTTTCTCAATTTTTTTTGCTAGCTCATTTCGTGCGGGTGATTTTTTTTTGATGCGCAATTACATCAATGATTTAATTTTCACACTCTCTCGATCTTTATTCTTTCCTCACTCACGCATACCATTCGGTCCCAGGATTACGGGGCAAATCGTCAAAAAAATATTGCGAGCAGCCCTTGGTTTTTTTTTTTCATCATCCGAACTATTTTTTACCTCGTCGAATCAATTTTCTCAAGATTATTCCGTTGATTTTTCGTTTTTTTTGCTCCAATAAGAAATACTGATCCTTGAATTTCGAGAGACCCAACAATTTTTGGGTTTTAAGTCATAGATACAATTACCGCGATTGTCCACTTTATCGTAATAATACTGAATCTGATTTTTAAATTCAATGAGGAAATCCTCAAGGAATCAATCACAAATGAGTAATGATTTCAATTCGTTTTTCCAAAATTGATGCATATTTATTCTTTCGATGTATAGAATTTCTTTTGTTGAGAAAGTCTTTGGTGTGAGCAAATTTTTTTTTATTCAAAAAATTTCGAAAATATCAATTTTTCCTCACGCATTTACAAATACAAATTTTGATATACTTCAGCTAAAAAAAAAATTGTTGGATCGAAATTCGAATTAAAGGACCATCGAAGATATAGCGTATCGGGTAATTGTTTTAGTCTACATTTCATGCTTCAATTTGTCGCTCCAAACTGTTATTTTTCCCGCCCTCCAGTTTCACTCAACATTACCCCAAACATGTTTTTCGTCTCAATTTTTCTTTACCAGAAGGTATATCCACCCTCTGCAGCGCCCCCGAGGAACGATCCTTTTTTTTGTGACAGGGCAACACTGTGGCCAGCCATAGCGGCCAACTGTGCAGCATTTGCAACTCCAGGAGGTGGTGGTGGTGGTAAGACTTGTTGCGAAAGTCCATCAAATCGCCCGCCATCAAAACCATTCTAAAATTGAGGATTGCAATTTAAAGAAAAATGTCACTTTTTTTGCCACCGCTTTTTGCTGTATAAGGCGGCGTTATCGTACGGGAGTACGAGCAAAAAAATGCATAAACGTAAATAGTAATAATTAAATAATAAACATAGATAAAAATATAAATATTGGATACTTCTAATCCTGCTGAAAGATGCATGCAGATTTTGATATCCAAATTACTTTTCGAAATAATATATCATAATTATAGTAGTACCTAATTCTGAATTATAAAACATAATATAGATAAATTCTTTTTTACATAAGATGGAAATAAAGTCTGCACTTTAAGAGAAACTTTTCATATCTATTGTATTTTTGTGAAATCTCAGCGAAAAGAGAGTGAAAAAGATTTGCAAGATGGATTTTTTTTAAAGTTTCTTTTTTCGATAGAAATCAGATGATGTAGAGAATAAATTTTTCAAAATTGTTAACAAATTTTCAGAGTTGAGGAGTAAATATTGAAAATTCTATTCTTCATAAATTTTAATATGACGAGCCGAGAGCTAAATCAAACTCACAGGTACCAGCATAGTTGGCCTGACTGGTGCAGGCTGCATGGCAGCTGTTGGATAGTAAGCTGCTGCTGCCAGTTGTGGATAGTACTGGAGTGGTCCATAAGCTGTCGGGTAGCCAGTTAAATATCCTCCAGGGTATCCCTGCCCGTACATCGGCTGATACATCTGAGTAAGCATGAAAATACCATTGGGTTCGCTATTTTTTTTCCTCCACATCTACTTAATTTTTATTTCTAGGGGAGAGCCGGACAAAATGGAACGATTTCAATTATCCTTAACTAGAGATTAATTGAGTGAAATTTAATTATTCTTTTTCATATTGAACCTCAATACCTGAGCGTTAATATTGCAATGAATTTCCCATTTCCCAATTGCATTCCAGTATTATGCGTTTTTTTCTTTTGCCTCGTATGTCTCCCCTGAAGTTAGTGTCACTTTTTATTGTGATTCATGCTTGTTCTTGGCATCAAATATTTATTTTTTGCCTCATTATTAATTTAATAAATTTTTACCATCGGATGCGTCAGCGTTTGATCATATGTTGGTGGCGGTGGCCCTTGCGTTGCGTAAAGCTGTGGCTGATTTGGGAATACTCCGTATGGACCAGCTCCTGCAACTGAACAGGCACAACTGTATAACTGTAGACCTTGAGTATAAACATCAGAGATTTGTTTTCATACCAAATTATAACTCAACCCACTCGACTTTATCCTTCAAAACATATTGAGATGTCAACTCTTCATAACTCGACGATAATTATTTATCAATCATTTACTTGTAAATAATAATTTGTCATTGTGACATGAATTCGCCAATCCAACAATTCTATTCGTTTTCCACCAACAGAATTGCCAATTACATTTCACAGAAGAAAAATCTCCTCAAAATTACAACTCACATCCTCCTCTCATCATTTTAAACTAGAAAATTATCCGAGAATTACCTCCGTAAGCCGTGGGCTGGGCTTGCGCCGGTACAAATCCAGTTGGTGGATGAGGTGCCACTGGATATGCTGCAACACAATTCCAATAAAACTGTTATTCTTTCTTGTTTAAACGGGAATTCACAGATCGAATTTTCCCTCGAATGTAAGCCAAAGGTACATGTACCATAGCCCGAGTATAATTGACGAAGCATTTCCTTGTTTTCCAAAATCATTGACGTCATTCTCCACGATTTACCATGGGGAAAATAAGGATCTGCCTCATCCATCAATCGACACTTTTTTTATCGTCATACCTTAACCGAGCAAAATTTAAGAAAATCCAGTGTTTGTGTGTGTGATTGGGAGACAAAAAATGTGACTATTCTAGCTATCGGAATGCCATATGACGATAAAAAATATACGATTGCATCAGTGTCACTCCCACACCCAAGTATATCTTACACATGACATACACCGTTTTTATCCAAGAAAGAAAATACTAATCAAAGCTCAAACAATGTTAGTCACTAATTTAGTGTGGGGGAAAGAAAAAATACTCAGGTAAAACAATTGGAACGATCGGAAGAACGGCAACGTCGCCCTTTTTAACCACCACTCGAGTTTACCACGATTTTTTTAAACTCATTGCTGTTTAAATACAAAGTACGGCAAATCTGCGAAAAATCATTCAAAGGAAAATTTTGAAAACCGGACGCTTGAATTTGGACGATTAGTTTCAGGAGTTTAATTGAATTTTGCGATTTTTTGTTTACGGTGACGTGGAATTGAAAATTTTAATTTTGACAAATTTGGATAGAAATAATTGAATGATCTGCAGCAAATAGTTTTGCATTACTTAATGTAAATAGCTAATTATGGAAAAATTCCAGTTTCGAGTAAAGAGAGCGCGGGTTCGGAGCCTCCTGTTCGTCTTGAGGATTGGCGAGCGAAGAGAGCAAGATTCGTAGGCTCCTAAAATCCGCCGCTGAAAGTTGAGGCCAGTAAATTGTTATTAAATAAGATTGAAATATTGATATTAGGATAGTGACAACCCACGAGATTAAATGTGAATTTTTATTGGAAAATTGGGTGATTTTGTTTCTAACTCCTCGAAATTGCAACCAAAATTACTGATCTATGCCTATTCGGGTGATACTCGATAGTTCAAAATTCCACTTTTCTGTCTTTCTCAACAATCATTTTCCCTGATTCTTTTTCCCCCGAAAATGTGGAATGCATGGAACGACTTTTAAATTCGTGGCTCAGTCGAGTGGTGCAGAAAAAAATGTGTAATTGATACAATGAGCATACGAGTGGTAACAATCATAATATATATTTTTTCTTTATGTATATATATATATGTATATATATCAAGTTCCACACATTCAAAAAGTATCGTGACAAGATTCAGCAAACCACAAATTTCTGCAAAATATCCAATAAATAAAGGTCTCAAACATTATTCAAAAAAATTGTAATATTCCTTTTTTTAGTAAATTGCATAGTATATTATTAATAATCAAATTGAGTGATCAGAGTATTGACAGTAATCATTGGAAGCAAAGGTATCGTAGCAACATTCATTGATTCTAATTTTTCAATAATTCAACAATTCGTGATTAAATTTACTCTAAATCGCCCAACTTCATTACATAATCTCTCTTTTAGTAAGTCTAAATTACACGCCCTGCCGTAGCACCAAAACTCCCCAAAAACATTGACAAATTTGCGAGTGAGGACTGGAGAAATTTCTATGTATTTCTTTGATTAATTAATTTTTATACATGTTTTTTTTAATTCTGAGAACAGATTGAATTTCGTGTTTTACAAATACCTTTTGCATTTTTTCAAATGAAAAATCTTAATGTTTATATTTCTGAGCAGTTTAGTTGCTTAAGCTCGGCAGCAGTGGATGGACATGTTGTACTCTAACATAGAAGTCAGCCCACACCAAATTGTCCATGATAAATGAGTGTCGTTCCAAATTTTCAAATCAAGTGAAATTGCCTCATGCCATCAATGAATTGCGGTGAAAAATGGTACTTTAATTTTGATTCTTTTAGATGTAAAATCTAATTACAAAAGATTTGCAGTAAATTTTGATAATGAGATTTTAAAAATTGTCATGAACAACACTCAGTGGATAAATTCATGTGTCAGTGCCACGGTGCAAACAATCATTGAATCCAATAACAATTGATTATAATATTAATGCTATAGGTACCACTGGACAACTGTAAAATTTCCTGCTTTCGATTTCTCTGAGAAATAGTCATTAATTTTTTTATAGTTGCAAAATATCGCTCATGATAATTCACGTTTTCTTTTTTTTTATTTATCAGTATTACTGTATTTTTCTTGTTGTCAAAATAAATCAAAGAAAAAAGTAAAAATAAATTTTTGAGAATTAGAGAGCCAAGAAATTATTCGTCCGTAAATTAGAAAATTGTGCCCTTTTTCTAGACGGGAATTTTTCTTTATCGAAATGCTTTAGGTGGAACGGCAGAATTTTCTCAACTTTTTTTTTGCAAATTCAACTCCTCTGTTTTATAAGAACATTCGGTATAGGGATTTTAAGTGGATGAAAATTTGAAAATTTTTTTGAAAAAATTCTGGCTTGAATCAACCCTTAACCCAAAGTTTTTGTAATATATTTTTTTTAAGAAACGCTATTCTTTCTTTAAGCTCACTATTAACAGTATACATGTTGAAATTCTTTGCTTGCATGCACATGCGTCTCGCCATGCCGAGAAATCTCTACGTTTTCTGATTCTCGTAAATGGAAAAAAAAACCCGATTTGAATTGCTATGAATGAAACATTTGCCGACAATTCAATAGAAATTTTCCTTATCGCATGAATTTCCACGAGATCAACCTTGGGAAGACGTAGATTTCTCTTGAGAAATAAAATCTCCAACAGTCTTATAAATTTATCATGCAAACGAGAAATAATTCAATGATCTTCCTCGAAAAATCTCGATCGAAAAATTCAGTGCTCGTAATTCAGAATATTCTCCATTTTTAATAACTTCCAATGGTAAAATTCTGAGTTTTTGAAGGAAGATCTTATCTGAAGAATAATATTTGTGAAATAAAATTCAATAGACACCAATTCAAAATTGAAGGAGCATGCGACCACAAAAATCGAAATTTTCTTCCGTCCATAAATCGCTTTTTCCTCTCAATTTTCATCATTAACATCAATTTTCATGTTTACGAACGTTAAAAAATTTCACGAGAAATTATTGTTCACTAAATTAACTTTAAACATGCATAAACTGAAGTTCAAAACAGAACCACTATCATAATATTGGTCTACGTGATTTTGAAGTACAAAAGTCAGGCAACGAGAGAACGTAATGTCACAATTTGTCTTCAATTTTCTCAAAATTTTACGATTTACTTATAATTTCTCAAAAAAATTTTCGATGACATGACATTCCGTTACCCCTTTCTCATCCAGTATCTATTGATAAAATACTCTTTCTTTTCTAGAAAGCAATCGTATTATCTAAATACTTTAATTGTTCCGATTTCAACAAACAAAAAAAAAAAAAAATCTAAAGAAAACCTCATATTGTCTACGCAATTCGTCTCAGACTTCGGACGCTTTATAGTTTCAAAAGCGCCTACCAAATCATGCAGAACGTCAGCCCCAAGTTTCAATATAATATAATTTCTGTGAAAGCTTCGAGTTCCGAATGTAAAATGAACTGTTTAAAATTGAAAATCAATGGATTTTGAATCTCATACTCTCCAATTATGGCATAAAACTTGTGGCCTTTCAAAAGCAGCATGCACTATTGTTAAAAGTGAGCTACCGATTTACTATCGAGTAGAAATATTATAGATACGCCGAGCTTAGATACAGCATTCGTGTCCACCTCTTTAATTGTCATGTTTTTTTTTCCAAAATAAAAATCTCATGTACTCGGAAAAAATCGTTCGGAGGCCTGACGAGTAAGAGGAACTCAGGATGAGTAGGATAAAGAGGCATCAAAAATTTGTTCTTTCTCCACAAACTGAGGGAATCTGGGCCCCTCTGAAAAAGATAAATCCTAAGAAAATTTCTGATGAGGTTGCCTGCCGCCATTTTAAAAGTCCCTTGCGATAAGATGGCGGCCTCCAAACTCGTCCATCTCGTATTTATGAACAGCTCTCAAAACTATTTATCCACTTCAAATAGCCCAAAACTGACTCCCTCAAATTCCCAGAAAATGCACAAATTTTTTAACCTATTCTCCACATTTTATCATCCCCTATTGACTGCAAATACCCAACAATCTCATCCTAATTCCACACCTTCCCATAATTCTGTACTTCCCTCGAAATCACCATGTGTCAAAAAAAAAAACATGACAACTACAAGAAAAAAAAATTAATAGGAGAATGAAGTAAAAAAAAAAAATTTAATGAAAAAAAAACCAAACAAATTAAGCAGTCAGCCAATACCACGTTTTCAGTACGAAATTGTTTTTATTACACCCATATCAATATCTTACGTTTATATTGATTTGGACATATATCAGTCGACGTCTCCAATTCAAAAAGTGATTATCAATATTTCTCCATTTACTATTCTCTGAAAAACATCAGAAACAAGTGTGAGTACTGAGAGAATTGTCCATAACAATTGAAATGAAAATTTCACGTCTAGACTTTTTGAATGACGGAGAGTCGGCTGTTGTTGATATATTCTTTTCTATCATCGTATATCGTATATTGTTGTTTTTAAATATAATTTTTTATGAACACGTAGTGAGTTAAGGTAATATATAGAAGAAGGTGAGGTTAGATACGTGGCTTGGTCTGCGCAATCGCCGGTCTCCGAGGCTCCACCTATCGACTTGGATCAAATCATCGTCTTTGTAATGGTCCGCTGGAAACATATCGACAGCCGCAACTGTAGGTGTGCTTATATTATTTTGCTCCATTGTTATTATTTTTCAACTATCTTGATTTTTAGTCTTTCAATCAACTCCTCGACTGTTTTTTTTTTTCATATGTGGAAAAACTAGCTTATCCATATTTTTTTTTCATGGCACCCACTTCTTCTTAACGACTAAAAGTTACACCTTAATCCTAGAAGATGTATTTCTACAAATTTATTCGTCTTGTTTATCCGCAAATTTTCGACTTCTAATTTCTTCAGTGCATGCAGAACGTTTGGACTTATATCTAATTTTGTTTCGAGTACTCGAGTTACCAGTTTTTAGTTTCATCGAATTGGGTGATTTTTTTTTTCTTCATTGAAAAATTAACAAATGGCCTCCGATAATTGTTAATTATTGCAAATTTTTCGAAAATAATTGTTCCCATTTTCAGAGAAAGTGTGATTACGAGAGCGAGATAGACAATTAATTTGCAACGAGTAAGTATTATCTGGGAGAATTGATTTTTTATTCTGAATAATTGTGTTTTAGAAATTTTAGATGCATTGCAGGGCAAATTTGTTAATCAAAGTGTCGAAATTTTTTATTCAGACTGAAAAACTATAAAAGCGCTCTGGAAACCGAAACTTGAGGGAGGCCATTTTGTATTTTCCCGACGGAAGGCGGTATTGATTAATCTGTCACTGGGCCAGATAATTCGGATTTTTCTGCTCCGGTAGACAAAAATCCTCAAAATCTCTTCGATATTTCACAATTTATTATTCTTTCATTGAATTATTGAACTCGTACGTGACAACGAAAAAAGAAACATGGGAATATTGCAATATCCAAATTGCAGGAAGCACGTCATCAAAACGAAAAATTAGAAAAAAATAAATAAAAAAATCCACACAAGTCCTTTGAGTATATCATGTAGCCAAATGACGAGTGACGATCGCGAGACTCGATAAAAAAAAACAAATAACTTCCCTTCTCCCACCAAAAATCTCTTAATGCAAAATGAAAAAAAAAAAAACTTTGACCACTGAAAAGTCCAATGAACAATCGACTCTCTAAACCAACAGACTTTCATGAATAAATTTAAACATTAGAATGTTCTCTTCTAAATTTTTCCTTCCGACATCAATTATTCCGATTCGCGTCATCATAGTTACCTTTCTTGTCCGTCATTATTGCTTAGTTTTTTCGCTCTCGAAACTCTAGAAAAGGACTGAATTTGTTTCTCTTTTCTCGCTAAAAATTTTCGGCTTTAACAATAGCTCTAAGTTGTTTATTTTTCTTTTAATTTTTATTTCAACGATTTCACGCCTTTCGCAGATGGAAAGAAAAAAAAGTAGGAGAAAAAAAAATTGGTTCGAGATTTTCACAGATTTCCTCAGTCACTAGTAAATAATCTCCGTTGATTCACACACACGCACACTTTATTATTTTTTTAATGTTCCTAGGTGACAATATCAACCGAAAAATATATTATATTCTTTGTTAATTTTTTTTTCCTGCGAATGGCTGTCACACACTCCCTATGCAGCACGTATCACTGGGTTGACAGACAACTAGCGCCTTGTTATTGAGCGTGCTTGTTCCTTGGGCTCATACGACGCCACACGGAGTGGATAGCCAAAGGCCGACGCCCATTCGCCAGAGAAATAAGCCAATGGAATTGGCTCTAAGATCCGGTAATGACGGTATCAACAAATGGCACGGCGAGACTGGTCTGCCGGGCTTGTCCATTGGGTGATAATAATAGTATTCTCAAAATGAAATTTTATCTTACTAGCGAGCGATGATTAACTGATTTTTAATCAATAAAGTTCTTGTTACAAGCCTGAAATCACAACTTTGATATAATGGATAAGTTTTTTTTGCAGAACATACGGACGGTTTATTTGCTCGAGGAAGACGTTACCGACAGGCAAAAATTTTTAAATCTCTTTATCGACGGATTCGTCTGGAAGACTGAGAAGTAATTGAACGAGTGAAATACTTGATAAAAACAAAATTCTTGCTAATTGAGAATTTCTATTGAATTTTCACTCTGAATTTAATTAAAAAAATTAAATCAACATCAATAGACTAAGTTGTAAAGCTAAAGGAAATTCTTGAATGTTCTCTTAAATATTTTAAACTTTCGATGCTCTAATCAATTGATGATAATATACTTTTTCTCATAATACACAAATTCTCTGCACATTTTACAATAAATAATAAACATACCACGGTCCTGCGGAGCTGGCGTACTGCATCTGACGAGACTTAGCGTGGGAAAAATTAACAGGGAAACACTCCAGGACAAATGGAGAAATATCTGGACCGAAAGAAATCTGACATCGATGAATTAAAAGAAACCGTAAAAACCGAAGAATATGTGCAGTGAAATGGAAGATATAAAATAAATAACCAGCCCTCTATCGATAATGCCTTTAACAATTTTATTTATGTCTGAATCCCTTGAATAAACTCCTCATCGTTACTCCCGGAGGATCAACTGTATAAATGAATAAGATTTCGAAGCTATACAAGAGATCCAAGCGTACATCAATTTTATGTAGACTAATCTTTGCAGAACAAAAGTTTTCGAAGGATTTGGGCATTTAAGTCATCCATATCCATCTGGAATTGAATCTCGCGGCGGGTCTTGGTGCATCATCAGGTAGCTTAGGAATTCTATCTTCATACTCGGGAAGAATTTCAACTGGTTTTGGTCTCTTTGAATCGTGCACTTTGGCTTCAGCAAAGTAGCCAAACGGGGGACGTTGGACGTTCAATTTATCCAGGACACATTTATCCAAAACTGCTTGAGTCTTGCGACATCTGGAAAGACAATTAGCAAATCCTTACAATGACTATATTTACTTCAATCGTTTTTATTCACATTTAATTCAATTCTCCTCATAATTATGCAAGTGCTGACTCCTGTTTTTATTTGGGTTTGTATTGTCTTGGCAAATGTGATGCAGTAATTAAATTTCTTTATGACATAAATTAATTTAAAATATAATAGTAATCATTAATTAATTATCTTGTGAGAATTAAGGGCTTGTAGGTGATTTAGTATTTGTCCTACTTACAGTGCGAATTGGCCATTTCCGCTGGATCTGTCTACACACTGGTAGTACTGTTCAAATTCAGCGCGACAATGTTTCTTCAATTTTTGGAAAAATTGCAGTGCACATGCGGTAACGGCTTTCCCTTCGTTCACACATTTTACGGGGTTTGTTTCTTCAGTACGACACAAAACGAATTCCTAAAATTCATCTGAAATTTAATTTTCTGGGGCATAAGTCAAATGGAGAACAGACAATGAGGGAGGGAGGTGACATGTATGCAAATGCTCAGATTGGAAACTAAATTTATTCACATTTGCTCGGATTGATAGAAATTCATTAAATTTCTCCCCATGACAAATCTGGTGAGCATTTTTTTTATTGCTCATAGCTCAATAACAAATTGAACGATCTGTAATAGAAATTACAAAAATACACATTCTTTTCTGTTGAAACTCGTAGTTTTTGGATTATTCTCAGTTTTTTCTGACTCGTAAATTGTCATTAATTCTACTTTTGCAATATTTCGAGAGGAATTTTTGATCGTATGAAATTTGGGGTTTCTCGATTTATTCTGCTCATTATCAAAGTAGAATTATTTTTAAAAAAGGAATGGAAAAAAATCCCCACAATGTTCCAACGAATACGTCTGGTAGTTGAATAACTGAGTGAGATCCCCCTTAAATTTTCAGTAGGTGTAATCATGTGTCAATTGTTGAACACAAAAAACCTCAACAATTTTGAAGTTTAATTGGGGGTTATGTTTTGGGAGTAATCTTACGTAATGTCAGTAGTGCAAATCTATTGGCACAAGTTTAACACGAATTATTAATACTGGATTTCAATTGTTAACATTTGATGAAAAAGAAGAGTGTCATTATACATTGAAATGAAATACATATTGTCTGTACAAACGTTGTTGTGATGTTCACAGGCCTTTCCAACGTAGAATGCAGCCGCTTGCAGGACAGGATAAGAAAGATTGAGCTCCTGAACTGTCAACTCCTCGTCGGTGGGCAGATAAGTTTGATCGGTTACACTCATTGCTTTAAACTCCAATTAAGGGATGTTAGAAAATTGGAGTTTACAGGTAGATCTCTTTTGGAGAAGCAGACTGGAGACAACACCTGTACCAAAACTCAATTTGAGGTTTTGGTTTTCATGTATTCAGTATTCACTCTCTTCGCAATGAACGGCAACTCTCTGAATTCGAGAGTTTGTAAGATATGGTATCGATACTTCGTAGTATCGATATTATTCTGTCAATATCAGTGTTGTCTTTTTGCGTCCGAGCAACAACATGAGTTTATTACTACAGAATAAAAACACTAGCCAATGATCGCTTATGAAAAATATGAATTATGCAAATTGGACATACTCTTCCTAGAATTAGGCACTCTGATATTAATTAAATGTACGAGGCCAATTGTTCCTCGAAAGAAATTAATTTTTTTTTAATTGAAATCTCTGAACTTTCTTAGCATCCAAAATTTGTCTCCGTGCCTGTCCAATTGTAATCATCATTTTGATAAATAGCATTCTTTATTCTCAGTTAAATGACAAAATTGCAAAAATGGTGGTCATTTACACATTTCCAGATAGTGTCAGTTAACCTCTGGCGTACATGAGGACATTAGGATTGTTATGTTGTACAAAGGAAATATAACTTAGAAATTTGAACTCCTCGTCATGTGTAATAATGTCAACAGATCCTCAAGTACTCTAAAGTACTATTTTTTGTTTATATTCATCGGTGGAATTGTGTGCCTTGATTCGGAATTCTGCGAAATTCCGGAAACCACTGGGATAAGAGAGAATTGCAAACGAGAGAAATATGTGTCAAATAAAAGGTGAGAGTTTTGATAGACAATTCAAAATATATATTTATGGATAATATAATTAATATAGAAAAATAAAATTGTATTGGAGTTCTACCGGATTCGTGCATGAGTTTACTAAGTTTGTTTTCCTTTAATTTCATTATCAGCACCAATTGATAATGCAACGACAACAAATATAGAAAATTTACGATGTGAATATTTTCAGGTATATATTATACGATATTAATCCACCGGAGGGATTTAATCTGAGGAGAGATGTATACGTGAGAATGGCAGTTTTCATCCACAGCTTGAATCAAATTGATAAGATATATGAGTGGAATTTGGTGTTACCACCCTGGGGTAATTTATTTCATGATTTCCCTGTTATTCCCTGTCGTTGTGATTCTACAAGATTTTCTTCTAGCTTTCAATTTTTAAATCTATTCATAGATAACTTGTATCATTGGCGGAGCCGAGACGTCGAGGAACAGTCTCGAATCCCCTGGGGGATGTTCTTTGACATTGCCAGTCTCTCGAGGTTCATCCCTGTAGTAGAAATGTATCAATTTTTTAAAGGTGATTCTTAATTCTTCCCAGCAGATTTTAAGGATTTCTCGGTAAAACGTTTTCAATTGATTTTGACAAATGAGCAGTTTTCAATGAATATCTGGGAATCTACGTGGTATAGAGAAATTTTCGTCCAGGGTTTTTTTGTAGAGTGAATGGAGCACTACAAAAAAGGGAGTAACGAAAATTTAGCTATTTTTCTTAATTTCGAAGGTATTCTCGTCAAACCCAGTGAAGAGTCAAACTGCCTGGAACTGTTTTACCACGTCGCTATTGAATTCATAAAATGCTTTTTTTTTAGATTATGAATCGAAAGACGGAGTTTTAACGATAGATCGGGTATTCGTACTTCAGATTGATCCAAAAATGTTCGAATCTAATGATTTTCGGGATAGAAATGAGATCACAATGTGCAATGAAAATGAGATTAGGTTTCAGAAAAAATCGGGTGGAAACATTGAGGGTCACTTCTGGGGCTATAATAATATTACTGCCAAGGATGTGCAATGTTTGATATTTCATGGCAGTGCTTCCAATTTAGTACGAAATTTGGAACCAACATTGTACAAGTGAGTAATGGCCGAATGAATTTGTTAGTATTTTTTTAATTATATTGAATTGTGAAAACAATTTGTGTCAACGTTGCGCCAACATTTAGCCAACTGTGCGCAAACAAGTGAAGTCATTTGGGGATTTTCTATTAATTCGCAATGACAAGAACAAATAATATAATTGAAAACTTTAAATTGTAGGACTTACATGTTCGATCACATGGAAATCCCACTCCACGATTTCTACGGTTCCCGTGACTTTTGGATGGCGAGACGCAGTATGAGATTTAATTTCGAATTGTATGAAATTGCCGGGCAGTTCAGGAAGAAGCATTTGAATTCTACGGATGACGAAGATAAAACTATGAGATCACCACATTGGCTCGATGAAAAGGTGATAATAGCTATTCTATTAGTTTGTCAATAAAATTCGGAAATAAATTTGTTATTCAGGAGCAACGAAATGCTATCGGTGGTCCTTATTTGGCAGTCCACTGGAGGAGACAAGACTTCCTCATCGGACGAAGTGCTTATGTACCATCCATAGCAAAAGCTGCACTTCAATTGAGACAAAAAATGGCAAACTCGGGAGTAAGCGTAATTTTCGTTGCAACAGATGGCGAAGATCAAGGTGACAACATTTTCTATAAAAAATAATGTACCGATCAAGTTAGAAAAACTCCGGACAAGAATTTTTTGTTTATTTATTATATAAATAAATGAGGGCCACATTGTCACAATTGTCTCTCCTCAGAGTTCGATGATTTGAAACGACAAATGGGAAACTATCAAGTTCTGAGATATACTCCATCCGATGATGTGAAAAAAAAATTCAAAGATGGAGGAGTCGCCATCATCGATCAAATAATTTGCTCTTACGCCAGGTAATTTCAATTTCTCACTTTTTTTTGTAAAGAAACATTTATTATCTTTATATGTTGCTTAGCATTGTAGAGAACCTAGGGGCGTTACCCACTAGTAAAGAAATAATTGCGTAATAAATTAATTGCAAAATAAATAAATTAATTAATTAAGTTCAAAGAAACAAATCAATTAAGTTCAAAAATAATTTGAACACTTAAATGATGATCTCAAAAAAGGTGATTTTTCCTATTGACAAAATTTTAACAGATTTTCTGAAAATGATAAGCCTCTAATTTTTTTTTATTCGACAGATACTTTATAGGAACTTACGAATCGACCTTCACATTTCGCATTCAGGAGGAACGCGAGATCATCGGTTTCCCAGAAAAAACAACTTTTAATTATCTCTGCTGGAAAGACGATTGTCCTTCCCAAAGTCAATGGAAAATTATTTGGTAATGTCTGGTAACAGAACAAAAGACAGCCAAAATTTGTAAAGATATCGTTTTTTTTTATCTTTGCATTGTAATTAAATACTGTTAAGTACTGAGGCTTAAAAAAAAGAAATTTTTATTAAAAAGATTTAAAAAATAAGAGAACGCATCTGTCAATCAAATAGGATGGAGATCAATAAAGAGAGGATTGAATATGAAGTTGGTTGAGAGAGAGGACGAGAACAAATACGCAACAATACATGGTTTAAGGTTAATCAAATGGAATTAATTTTCACGGCTAGGTATTTTTCAGTTCCCTCGGAAAAGAAAAATTTCACTTAAAAAAATTCAATAGAAAACGATGAAATTGTTTGCAGAATTCTTTAGGATTTTCTATTAAATTCTTTTCAGGAGGTATTTTTTTACAACCGCTTTCGTTTTTTAATGACAATACTGACTATGTAGACTGAAACACGCCTGTGGGTTCCTCTTCACGACTGGAGTTTCTCTCTGGAATTTCCTCTAGTTTTTGTTCTGTCGTTGCACACTTTTGTTTGATTTGTTGAAGACGCAGAGCGCGTTTCTGGAAAATCAATCGGAAAATTGTTAGTAGTGGAAGGATAAGAAATGAAAGCATTGCTATAAAAAATTTATTAATATTTATTCCATTTTGTATTATTTTGTTTATTGGTGTGAGAGTTTTTACCTTCAATTTCCCAGTTCTCTCATGAATACTCCCCATTTCTTTCTTGATGTGAAACAATTTGTCTTGATAAGTTTTTATCACTGCGTACTTAGGTGCATCAGACAGAGAAAAGTAAAATTATTAATAGAATTAATAAGCACTTCAAAATATTGTTTTAAAAACTTCATGTGTAACGAACAAATTAGGTCGGAATTCTATTTACCATAGCGCAACATTGTCCATCCTCAGCAGTTTCAATCAGTTGTTTGTTCTCAAATTGCATCTTTCCAATGAGGTTGTCTTGTTTTTTCCTTCAAGAGAAAAAATTTGGTAAGATCACGGACAAGAAAATAAATAGATTCCAGTGAATTTTCTAGATAATTCAAAAGAATTTCTATTGAAATTAGAAATTAGATAGATTTCTCTAGTAAATTCCGCAGAACTTTCCATTATTTTGTTTTCGTGATCTCTTACAATAATTCTTCCAGTTCTTTTTTGATCTGATCCAGGGAAGGTTGATATGTTTGCAATATTCCTCGTGCAAGGGCATCTCCGTTTGCCGTGATAGTGACAAGTTGTTCGCTATAGAAAAAATCACAAAATCATAATTAACATTAAAAGAGACATTTCATATGCAAAAGTAGTCTCCAATAAAATTCTGTAAAAGTTCTATTAAAATTTTTCATTGGGGTTGAAATCACAGTAATCACAAGATTGTACCTACACTTCTACCAAATTCGGCTGAACCTCAGCTGCCGCTGCTTCTCCAATTTCCATCATCATTTTGAGCCTAAAACGGAAATAAAATTTCCGAAATTTCGCTCGCATAAGTTAAAAAGAGCCGAAAAAATCAAAAAATAAATTGTATAGCAAAAATCGAATTGCAATGAGCCCCAAGAGATTATTTTCTACTGAATATCTCAATAGAAATGACCTAAAAATCAGTTAACAATGCGCTTAAAAGATTGGGGGGAGAAACGGAAATAATGCCCTCAAAATTATCCAAAAATTTAGAAAAGAAGCGGAATTGCTTGCCGTTCTAAAATAGAATATCCCCCCTCTCCTCTCCAGGCACCCTGACGTCCAATGATTACGATACACTCCTCATTCGTAAATAGGAGGTTATGACGTCGTAAAACAACCATTTTCCCGAGTAAAATCAGTAAAAAAAGGTTTTCTACGAGCCCTTCCAAATAGACCACTGATTCTGAGTTTTTTTTTGTATCTTTCCAAATTCCAAAACAAAAGAACTGATATTTTGACGGAATACATCGAATAATTGTGGGGTTACCTCGGTTCATCTGGACGTCCAACTGGCATGCGTACATAGTCTTGTACTCAGTAAACAGCTGATCTGCTATCAAAAACGGACGTCTGAATATTTCCACAACATCATTAACATTATCATCGGTACTTGAGAAATAATTTTCCAAAGTTATTGTGCACTTGTTGAACTGAGTGACAGCAATAAAATCAAATCCATTGTCATTTCATATCTACGGGAAAGGAAATTGTCACCAAAAACCTTCTGGAGTTTGATTTTTCGGCATTTGAAGTGTCCTCTCAGGTGTCTCAATGATTGTTGTCCGGTAAGTTGACATTTTTATTTAACTGGAACTAACAAATTTTCACATGAAATCATTACTCATTTCCTCGTATTTTGGTTGTCAAATCATTTCTGCGGTAATTTTTTAGGACTGATTTTTTTTGTAGTGCTTATTGCTACAAGAACGAATGGACAAGATTATAATAATTGTAATTAGATAAAATGGATCTAATGTATTTCAGGAAGGATGTGTTTTATTTAGGGTTTGTTCGGGTTCTTCGTGAGTTGATAAGAATATTTCTCATTTTTCGTTATGATTTCTGGCGAAAATGTTGTTGTTATACGACAAATTGTGCAAAGAAAAGAAAATGTAAAAATTTAGTTTCAGGAATTTTACTGGTTTCACTAAGAACGTAGAGCATTAAATTCCTTTCCATTGAATTATTTATTAGTTCGTTGTATCAAATACTTCTTCTGTGATTTAATTAACGGCAAACGTCCGTCCATTGGACCGTTTTTTGGGCTTCCGTCTATTGATCGGTTTATCCTGCACTTGAAATATAAGACCTTTCGATTTAGGGATACGTACAAGTAGCCTTCGTCAAAAGAATGGCGTCTTACAATGGAGGAGTGCCATTGCTCTAACATCGTTATCATGCAGCTATTCCATGAACTCAAGCAGCAGTTTCCAGCATTGCCGGATTACATCGTATCTCAGTGCATCGCCCAGGTACATGAAGATATCCATCAGCGAGCAAAAATGGTCGGAAGCGACTGACCCACCTCAATTAAAATAATCTAATGCTGTGTGTGCGAATTCACATTGTCCTACTAAATTTTTTAACCCTTCAGCCACTGTACACTTCATTTTTGGGTTGCTAACATTATTAATAAAGTTATATAAAGGAAAAATTTATAGAAAAACGTAGAAGGATAATCTTAAAGTCTCTCAGATTGCGGCAAATTTTTTCATTGGAAAATTATCAAACCGCTAAATATACAATTATATTTTTGATAATCAGGTCCTGTAGAAGGCATGATAAATTTCGTTTTTACAGTTCCAAACTTATTTCTTTCGCTGTATCACTGTGACTACAAAAAAATTTTCAGTTTTATTTCGAGTTTGTTGTTCGAGATATTCAAGATCAATCATTTTCAGAAAGTGCGAAAAATTGCAAACGTTGAATTCGAAGCCGTGATCCTCCAGTCAAACTTAATACCCTTTTCCACGAGAAATCCAATGGAATATTGCATTCCATTCCATTTGATTCGTCAGGCGTCTCCACTGGAAAGAAATTTTTCCTTTTCCAAATAAATTTGAGGGAGAGTGAGATAAAATGAAGCGATTACAATGATCAATAACTCGAAATTCTCTTCTTATATTAAAGCGGAAACCCCAGCTTTAATATTGTAACAAATCCCCAATTTCAAAAATGCATTTCATTATTCTGCATTCTTTTAATTTTTCTCGTATCTCTTCTAAAGTTAATCCTTCATATTAAGTTGTATTTATTCGTCGGTTCGTTATTATTTTAATAAATTAATTTACCATAAAACCCGTGGGTCTATTCAGTATGAATTGAAAATCCTTCAATCATTCAGTTATTGTCAATTGAAGACGTTCCACTTTCTCTCACAGGAGATTTTGTTTTCAGCATATATAAAAAACATTGTCCGTTCATCTTTCGTTACGCGATAACTCTTCATTAGTGACGATTAAATGTGTTGCAGAATAGCCACGACAGGGAAATATGTACAAGAAGTTTGCGCGCAGCACAGGATTCACGATCATCTCCTGGTGTATTTCCATCGCTTTACGACATAAACAGTGAGAGAACCGATGATGAAAAAATAGCCAAGAGTCCCTATCCAAATCATCAACGACCTCATCGGCCGAATTCTCTGCACATCGGAAAAACCCGCCAGTGCATCAGCCCCAATCAATCCAGGGTGCAATTTTCATCGGTGACCCCTTCTTCTTCACGCTCAATACCATTAGCAGCTGTCGCTAACTACACATCAAGGGATTTATTCGAGAATTTGCCCAGTACAACAGTTGCAAGTTCAATCAGTGTTGTCAATAATTCGGTGACTAGTAGAGGTGGAGATAAACCGAGCAGGGGTTTTGAACTCAATGTCAACGTTGCTTGCAGTACCGCCAGTAATTCTGGTAATTTTCAGTTATTACTGGGAATTATGGGGGAATTTAAGAATTTTAAAGAAAGCTTCGAACCGGCCTGATTTAGAAACTGCGTCGACTAATTATAGGGAAAATAATTTTGTAGTTGTGATAAAACCTAATGATGGGCCTACCAATTGGGACTCCTACAGGTTGGGAATTGGGTTTCATCGGCGTAAAAATAGGCTATTACATACCTGGGCCAGTAAAAAAAGAAATATCCCAGATCATAAGAAATTGTTGGCCGAGGTGAAGCCGAGGTTCACAATCATGTCATCTGAGGCGTTTTTTATTGACCAAGATGTGTTTACTATTTTTCTGCTCGACGTAGACGGAAAGGCACGGCTTCCTCTCACGCAGCCGCCGGGTAGTTGCGTTTTTCGGCTGGAGGGCAGAAAAATTATATTATCTGTAATCAGTAGAGACGATTTTGGTCACGAGACGAATGAACGTTGGCCCTAATTGCCGGAAAAATATTACGTCACGAAATTGCAGCCGAAAGAAAATGTAAAAAAACTGGAAGATGCATTAAAAAACGATTTCTGAAGAGAGAAATATTGTTGGGAGATGTTTAAAAATACGAGGTTGGATCTCCTTCATCTTGCAGACCTATTGTGCAGGAGGGAGGGAGTCAACGTGAAGTGGCGACGTATTTTTAAATCAACAACCTATTGTTTATTGGTTATTAAAAAGAATTTCCGATGATGGAAAAATTATTCATTGATCAAGCGATTATCAATTCGATAAAATCATTTGACGATTAATTTGATAATTCAAAAATCTGGTAAATTGTTTGATCATTCTAAAATGGGTAATATTATTAATTGATTAGAAAATTGGTAGTATTTAAAATTAATGATCACAGGAATCTCTCCACAAATTCATATTTTTCTTATTTTTTAACGAATACAGTTCAGAATTGCCGTTTAGACCGAAGTGATCTTATCGGCGAGCAACTGTCACATTATAAGGAGTCGAGACTGGCGTCAAATCATGAATTGGGAACTGTAGATCATACGAGGGGTTACACTTCTGTTAGTCTCATTCTAAGGCCCCCATCCTCCGAGCCACAACCGCCCATTGACATTAGGTCTCAAGGCTCGAGCCTGACTTACTCAAGTTCTTCGTCGGATGCAAGGGGCTTCCAGAGTCGTTTATTGATCAGCATCGGCCCGGGCAAAGTTGGAAGTGTGGCAGCGGCCAGGATTAAGCCGCGGATGGGCCATACAAGGCCCAATTCGTTGATCTCAGCGATGCAAAATACGTCGAATCAAGCAGCTGGTGAGAGTTTATCAGTAGAACTTCACAGATAAAAATGTATTTTATTTGGAGATTGTAGAGGTCCACAAAGATAATACACAAAATTCTTTATTTTTTTTTTTGGAGTTGCATTTGCTTTTTTAAAAAATTAGGACAATTATTTTGCAGACGTTCCGGCGGAATCCTCCACTCAACTCCCAAGATCGATCATGAGTACCTCGACAACTGGAGCTTTAGCTGTTGGAGTTACAATCCCTAATATTGTTCCAAATTCCCCCAATTTGTCGTCAATGATGACTTCCACCGCGACGAGTAACAATCATCTTGAAACCCCTTTAAATCAAGGTAAATGCAAAATTCTTTTAAATAATAAATAAATTGTCCATTTTTCATTTCTCCCTTTGAAACAATTTAAGAAAAAAACATCTGAGCTGAGTAAATTTTAATTTACTGGAAATTTTTTTCTAATAATTCATATTCTTTCAGTCGCTGAGCATCAGAAAAAATTAATCAGTGAACAGTTGAAGCGAAAGGAAAGACTAGCCGACGAATTGAGGGTAGAAAAAATGAGATTGGAGACAATGAAGAAGGATCTGCAAATACTCTTGAGGCCTGTTGATCCTTCGGTTCCTCCTCAGGTATAAAATAGGGTAAATTAACATTCTAACCCTATCAGTTTCATTATTTGTATTCATATATATTTTTCCGTTAGGGATTGAAGAAAAAACTTCGAAGTGAAATCTATCAACTCCAAGTGGAATGCGATAGACTAGCCGATGACGTAGATCAGCGTTCTGATCCAAGAGGTAGATACGTATGGAAAAATTAAATAGAAAATCCCCTCATCAATAATTTAAAAAAATTGTTTCCAGTTCCATTTGGGGAGACAAATGAGGAATTTTATCAAGGGATCTACACGGGACAGACCCTGAATATGCCACCGTTCTTAGCAAGATCACGGCCACCCCTGCCAGCGGTGCCGCCAGTCTGGGAGCCCCAGAGTTCCCGAATTCATCCATCAAATCACGACAGAGATGACAGAGATGGGCCTTCGTGGGTCTGTCGTATGTGCACCTTCGACAATCATCCATTAATGGACAAATGTGAACAGTGCGATATGCCAAAATTTCGAGTTCCCGATACAGGTACAACGAGTGGCTTGCGAACTATTGCTAGAGCTCAATCTCAATCGTCTACCTCTGAGAATAATTAATCAATTTTCCACTTGCAATAATTTCTCACAAAACAACAGTAAATGCATCCTTCGCCATTCGCATGATTTCAGTGATTTAATTTTTGTTGTTTTTTTAATTTTTTTTGACAAGTATGTGATACCTACAGTTAAAATGATTGTATTTACTTAATTCATTCAGCGAATGAAGATTTGAATTCCTCGATAATTCCCAACCCTGATCATTGAATTATTAATTGAGGCAATTAATCTTAAGTTTTTTAAAAAATAGAATGAATAACTGTGATTGTACGATTAAAAGTAAAATGTGTTTTTAATACAAAACGTAATAACTGTCTTTATTACCTATTTTGTGGAGAGCTTGTAGATGTTTTGTTATTCAATTCAATCAACAGGAGTAGAATAGGATTCAGATGAACTGAACTGAGTGAATGGAGTTAACTTTAAATTTTCTTTCAAATAGTCGAGCGTGTTTTTGTATATAAATATTTTTCTGAAGTAAAACTAAAAATAAACATAACAATACCAATTAAAAATCATATTACAGTACCATTTAAAAAACCATGTGCGAACGTTCGTCGCTGGTGATTAAAAAAAACACGCAACGAAATTTTTCATTGTCAATCTTAGTTAGAATTTACAGATAATGTCGTTTGCAGGAGAGACACAAGATATTCACATAAGAGTTACACGTCATAATTTTTCTCCCAGACGTAAGTAGAATTCTTCCCATTTATGTTGCTTTATTCATTACTGGAGTTACAAAAAAATTAAAATTTAATAGTCATTTAAAATCTTTAATTTCACATATTTTTGTTGTAGGAACAGTCCACAGTTGGGTTGTCTGACAATTGTACATCTGATCTTCAACTCCAAAGAAGATGTAAATAAACTATTACTCACAATTCATTACTTAATATTTAACAATGACAACATTTTCTTCTCGATTTTTTTTTCGAATATACTGCTAATTTGTTGATATTTAATAATGTTTAGTTTTTCAATTCAAAACCGTAAATAAAATGAAAATAAATAAATAGTTGAAAGTGAATCCATATTATTTATTATTTATACAATATTTTTAATTAACTATAATTGCACATTAAAAATACTGCTCCTTCGATTTTCAACGTCAGTCAATTAATTAATTAATGCAAAAGCTTTTGAATTTTTAATTAGAGGAATGCCCTAGTAGATGAATAATATTCATTTCATTGAGTAGTGATTTTTTCCGCATATTGAATATTCTATCATTTTCCCAGTGAATATTCACTTCACGATTTAGAATTGGGAGGTAGTATTTTCGTATCACGACCGACTAACATTCAAAGAAAAATTAATCAATTCGGATTAAATTAATTAATTATTATTCCTATTATTATTGTAATAAGTGTGTCTTTATTTAATTTTTCAGTTTCCATTCCATACCAGGTACTAATCATAGACTGAAAATTGTTTTCTATTATTCTGCAAACTTGCCTATTATTTAATGCATCAAATTCAACTAAAATCTACACTATTTATTTTAAAATGTTCTAATAAGATTTATAAAATCATAACAGTCTTTACTCGATGAAAATTAGATGAATGCACAGCATACGAATCTCCCCTCTTCATATTTTTCTCCGTTTCTTTTTTTCAACTTTTTTTTTCTCACAAATTGACGAACAGAATGGTTTTGAGGTTTGTTCAACAAACTTAAACTCAATTAAATAGTGCCCATCAGCTATATTACCGTCCCCTTTTACTCTTGGTAGACTTTTTATTTTGGCCTTCAATAAGTCTCATCAGATAATAATTTAAATAAATCAGACACTCAATAAATTTATTACAAAAAATTTTGAAAAAAGTAATTTATGTGTTAGCTCCATGTGACATCGTAACCATTCCAGTCTTTAGTGGGAGCTAGATGGACACGTCGATTATTGTAGAAAAATGTTACAACTCCACGATAGCCAGTTCTTGGGACTCCACTCTAGAATAAAAAAAAAATTGAATTTGATTAATTTACAAAATTTTGATTAATTTACACAATGTACAAAATTTTTTTTTGTATTCTCAAAGCACGCAAAAATCGATCGATTCGCATAATTTATGCAGAAATAGGATCAAATTAATTCGCTTATCATTCAATAGTTTAAGAGAACTATTTTAATTCCACATTAATTGAATAAATCACTTTTTTTTAATGCGTACTCACTCGGAAATCATCCATAAGACCGAGCATCTTGGCAGTGGTCTTGTACGAAATACGATTAAAATAAGGAATTCTCACTGGGCCGGAAGCAATAATATTCCCACTCTTAAGCTCTGGAAAACTCACAACTGTTGTTTGATAAACTCCATTCACAAAATCGATGTCATAATTGCTCTGAAATTAATTGTACTTGTTAATGAAAGAAAATGAAAGAAGCCATTGATGAAATTTTTGTTGTTTTCACTTACTTTCAATAAATACGTTAAATTCATTTTAGTAAAAGGCACACTTTGATCATTCAGTTTTATGAACTTGAGGTGTTTTTCATAAAACATTCCACTGGAAAAAAGAAAAAAAAATGACGAGATTACACAGCAAATTGATTTTTTCTCAGAATTTTTATACGAGGTATATTATTATTATTGTCTAGTTTCTGATTAAATACCATCGTGACCCTCGAGAATCTATACAGACTCTGTTGAAAGAGCCGACTTACAGCTGACTTTCTCAGAAACAAACAAGTAGTTAAGACTCATACGGTATGGCCGAAGTAGACTACCAATATGTACGCGGATTGCTGACATAGTCTTTTTACATGTAATAAAAAATCAGCCATTATCATTGACGAGCACCGTAAACAGAGGACAACAGAATGTACCTTATTTTTACGTATTTTTGGCGGGTTGTCATTTGGCAATTCTAAGATGAATATTAAAGGATTATTTATGTTAATATTTCAATACACAAATAATGATCCTTGCACGCAAAGATATTTTTCAGGTCCCACAGCACGAAAAATAATATCCAGGCCTCGCCATGGAATACATATCACCCTCCCCCACGTGCTTGCCATCCTCGCCTTCGGCTCGGAAGGCAATTTTGCACGTGGGAGACGATAATCTGTTTTCAAGGCTCGGGCATGAATCAGGCAAATAAATTAGGTGTTAGAATAATGGGCTACTGATCATAGTAGAGTAAAGTTAGGGACGAGAGGCATAATAGTTGAAGCTTATAAATTGTGTTGGGGAGGAAAGAAACTTAGACTAAGACGTCCTGGGAGAAGGGAGCAATGACTCAGTAGGTATAGGATATTCATCTACTCTGAGACCGATCGGGTTGCACGTTTCTAGGGTTAACTCAGCCAAGCATGACCCTAATTGCTCTATGCGGCCGGAGGAACTCGATTTAGATTACATAAATAATGTAATAACCAACTTGATCAAGAAACTTACTTGCTAACGCCAATTTTTCCAAATGTTCTGGTTCTCGATAATTCGGGCCTGATGCAAGCCCTATCTTTGCGTTGCTCAGGCTGACGAATCCAATCGTCCCAATACCTGAAAAATAAACAAATTAAATTTAATGGTTTCAACGGCCACGGGAGAAATATTTGGAAAAATATAAATAATTTCTCACGCCTTCGGCCATTTTGGCGCTAACTCCAACCACAACTCTCTCGTGAACATCCATCCCAAACCGGGGAAGAAATCGGTTCGGTAGAGTAAATGGGGGGCATGAGTATCAACTAAACTTAATTTTCCATTGTCGTTCCAGGCTGAGATGCACCAGAGCGATTTATCAGCAATCAGTAGTGGATACGTGCCCAAGAAGTATTCAAAAAAATCGGGTGCTATGTCCAAATCATCTAGAAAAAAGACCGCATTTCCAAATCAAAACAAAACATTTTTTTTATTATCACCTATTGAGACCTATTGAGAGCAACTCGAAATTAACGAATAGCGTTAAAAATGAAATTTACTGAACTAGTAATGAAATTCAAATTACCCTCAACGATGATTGCCGTTTCGAAACCGATCTCAAGAAAAACTTGATTCAAGGCCCATCCGTAGTGACGTGCAATTTTGAAGTATCCTTTGAATTTCTTCTCTCGGGGCGGAATGTCTATGTCGGATTGATCCGGTTGCTGAACATTTTTAATTAAAATTAAAGTCACGACAAAGAAATTTCAATTAAAAATAACTTCCTATCGGAAAGTTAAAAAAATGAATAATTTGCTACGTAATTCTATTTGATATTTCTCGTACTTTCACTTAGTCAACAGTCATTTCTATGAAAATGTTCTAAAAATCTGAAAATAAAAGATTTCCTAAACTAACTACGTCTTCTTGTTAACTAGCTTTTGTGATGAAAAAAAAATGACTAAAAAATATATAACTCGATTATTTTTTTTAATGTTAACGAGTGATTAATTGTATTTGACAAAGAATATTTCTTCACCTGAATCTTTACGATTTTATCCCCATAAGAATTAATCACTTCGGACGTTGGCGGATGATTGCAATCTTGGGAAACAATGATTGGAAATTGTTCAGCACTGGGTCGTAATTTAATTAACTGATCTAGACACCTCCTGACGGTTAACCGATTGCAGGAGAACACAATAACAGGAATTACAGGAGCTCCATTCAGTGGTTTAAATGTTGCAAGTTCTCGTAACTTATCCAGTGGCGATGGAACGTGATCCTTCTCCTGGCCATTTCCTGGTGAAATTGGTGTCCCCTCGTCCTTGTTAATCGAATTTCTGGCATATTCATCATCAGAGGTCTTAATGGACTTGTCTGGAAGATCGTCATCAGGTGGGGATGGAAGTGCACCAGTTAAATCACCCTCACCAATTCTTTTCTGCTCCTGCTCGACAATTTTCTCCAGGAGCAGTTGGTTTTGTGATATCTGCTGTTTGACTTCTTTGCTCAATTTCTCGATTTGTTGGGAGAGCTCTTCTTTTCCAATGCTCTTCTTTCCTTGTTCTTCTTTTCCAATTGGTCGATCAAGAAACAAAAAATAAGTGATGAACGCCCACACCAGTACTGATAAGAATAAAAAACCAAGCGACCGGTTCCGCATTTCAAGTACATTTGTCACGTCATCTGTAACAATTTAGACGTACACAATAAGAAATTACATGAAATCAATTGTCTGGAATTAGCTGAAGCTCCATGCAAAATTCTATTTCTTCTTGTTGATGTAGAAAAACGATGAATTGATATTTTAAGAGGATTGTCAAGGATTAGGGTCTGTTTCAATGCATCTTTTATTTATTTCCGAGTATTTTTGCATTATGTTATGGTTATTTATACTTTGTTTTTGTCATGGATAATGCGTGCCACATTCGTCACTTTTTATGATTCGAATGATCAGGGAGACTTCATAACGTTAATTCGGGTAAAACAAGACCGTCAAAATGTTCGACGACAAACTTCTTTCCCCCCCAAGTGACTCCAACTTCCCCTCAATCGCTTAAAAATTTTATTACAATGACACTCGCAACCATCGGACGAATGATTCCCATCGGGATTTTATCGATTAAAGGGTTTTCGTAATTAAAAAAATAATTAAAATGAATTAAAAAAGGCTGGATATCGAGATACATACTTTTATCGAAATAAATCGTTTTTAAATAAAAAACATTGAATACCTGATACCAACGTCACCCATGGATAAGGGAACAGGTCACAAAGGGACTTTTAATTATTTTAGAAAACCCTGAACTGAGGAATAAATTGCTTAGTTAGTCTCTGTTCATTAGACAGACAATAGTACATTATGTCACCAGGCGATGAAAGTATTATCTGACGAATGTGGCTTTATAATCCGAGCCGAAGGCGAGGATTATAATCACATGAGTCAG
>JAPYZN010000183.1:0-61960 GCA_030522865.1 Psyttalia lounsburyi
GGGGCGGAGGGGGAAATGGGGGGGGAGGGCTTTGTCGCCGAGGGGTGAAGCGAAAGGGTGAGATATGGGTGGCACCCCAACGCCTGTTACTCCATCGATACACACACGGGACCAGTTCTATTTCGTTATTGTTACTGTTACAGTTTTTTTTCCCCGTCGAGTTTTTTTGGCCGCCGCGTATGCCGCAGTTTAACCAGCATAACAATTTAATGCAGATAGAGGATCGAAATGAGACGACTGGGGACGATAAAAAAAAAAGTGGCGAAAAAAAAAGAAAGTAATAGAAGAGTGTGGTAATTAATTAATCGCGTACTTGATGCGATTCATTTGATTTGTGAGCTTGAGACGGCCTTTTCTTCGCTATTCATGAGAATCAAATTCATTAGAAATTTTGTTGTCGTATCAAGAGCAGGTGTTTCTCACACTTTCTTCGTCTTTAATAACAACCGATAATTCTTTAGCCCGTGCACTTAAGCCCCGGGTGTTATAATTTGTCACCTTGAAATCGCCGTAATGGATTACGCGTGAAATAATTATCTACTCATCAGCAGACCTGATTTCCGACCTGCAGAAATCATGGACCCAAGTCGGAAATTAGATTTTCTTGCAATTTAATAATGATTTTTCTTATAATTAGTCACGCCGATTTTGAGGTAACGAACTATTACATCCGGGCCTTAATGACTGCATAAGGAACGCAAATATTTATTAGAGCACAAACAGAATGAGAAAAAATGTTAAATTCGCATATTAAATCATGCCGCGGTTTACGCTGGAGAACAAAAAAGGCGACAAAATATTTAAAGACAAATATAAATGGTTAGAAATAAAATCATATGTGAAGAACGGCAAACTTTAATCACACCCAAAAAGTCATTTAATGTCACACATAGAATAATAAATATCATTTCATTATTTAGAAAGAAAAATTGTATAATTTAGAATAATTAATTTCACGTTAAATTATTACAATTTCTTTACTCCACAACGAAGTCAGAATTATTATTTATCAGGCCTAGTAATGAAATAGTAGTTTTCTAAGCGATAATAATATCAACTATTTACTTTTCTTCGCTAAGAAATTAAGTAATCACCTACCTTACGCAATTAATTTACTTTGTCAATACAAGATCCTTCGACGACCCCGTAATTAATCTCAGGTTAAAATTACGTATTTACGGGAATTAAATAATTATAGAGCAGGTGGAGTGCTTTATGAATAATTCATCCGATAATTCTAGGGGGAAAAAAAAAGTAGGTGAGGCAAATGTATTCCATTAATTCAGTATCAACATCTTAAATTGCTTGCCCAGGCAAGTTGAATAATTAAGAGCAAATTGCGGTGTAGCATCGAAGAGTGAAAAGGAGAGCAGAGAAAGTTATGGGGAGGGCGAGGGAGGTGGAGGGAAGAATTAAAAAATGGTAAAGTCTTGTCCAGAGGTGTGTAGACTGTAGATTTTTAAGAGAAAAAACTGCTGAGGCCTCTGGATATTGCAATTAAACGTCCGTGGCTTACAAATTGGGGGTTGAATTTTTTAGGCTGACTGCGAGGGGTGCCCGAGCGGTATAAAAACCCGCACCATGAGCGGGTCTCTCTCGCTCTCGGTATATTCCTCTTGCTTTTGCTGGGATGTGCCAAGGGGTGCTTTGGGTGAAAAAAAAATCCATAAGGGTCTACTTTGCTTTGAAAGAGGGGCTGGTCGTCGGGTTAGTGAACGGAGGGGGTGAGGGTCGCGAAAAAAATCCAAAGTGGGTGGTTCTCAGTGCCAAAGACTAAATAAAAGCCAACGACATTCGACTGAGTGGAAATAAACATGGCGGAATTTTTCCTCATCAAATTGAATTCAACAATTAATCGGAATTGATTGAGAGATTCTCTACCGATTAATTAACGTAATTAATTAATCATTCGTGTAATTTACTTTTTTGCATACTCAATGAGGTGAATTATGCTGATGAATAGGGAAAAGTTCTCGGGAATCACTCTCAGTCGTTGGAAAATAGTTTTGAATAGTTCAGATGGGGAGAATGCCTTTGGTTCTTGAATAACGTATTTATTATGCAGAAAAAAAAATGCGCGGACCGCGCCCATCATGTCTAATGAAACTTTTCCGTAGTCTCGACGAAGTTCCATCGTCTCAGACGACCACGACCAACTTTTCTCCACATTTTTCACCTCCTTCTCACGTAGTTCGTGGGATTCAATCGATATTTAAAGAATTGCGCGTTAATAAGGGAGGGGCCGCGAGAGTTTAATTATAAATCCACCTGACCACAGACTGCCAAATGACCACTGGAAGATTCTTGATTGCTCCCGTCGGATAAGGGATTCAGTCCCGAGGGCACAGGTGGTACACAATCTTCTTCGACTGCTGTGGATAATTCAAGAAAAATATTTCGATAATAGTCGGCGACTTTTGTCGACATTTCACTCAATGATCGCTAACACTACAGATTTTGTTACTCAAATTCTCAACTTAAATATTCCTTCTAACCTTCGGAATTCGCTCTCCATAATGTACCAGCATTGTCGCGAGTTACAATCAATTTCCATAACCATTTGATTTATGGGAAATTTCAATTTATTGTGGTATTTTCAGATTATTCTCTCTTTTTTTTGCAATCATCCAGCAGTCAAGCCTGCTAATAATCGAGCCTCAATTTCGACAAACGAGTTTTAATTTCGACAAACGAAATTATAAAGAATTCAACATTTTCATTGCTTTCCAATTTTAATGATATTTTTTTGCCTTTAGTAATCCTCAAATAATGCATTGAAAGTCACTTAAAATCCCACATTTTTAAATATTCCCGCTAAATAAGAAGACAGAAGAGATGTCTCCAGCCCACAACTGCTGAATAGCAAGTGCAATCTTCCTGCACCAGCGTCGATAATTCAGGAGACAGATGTCGATATGAGTCGGCAAAGACAACCTTAAGAGCGTTTGAAACTGTCCTAACCTTGAATAGATGGAACAACCACTTGTCGACATTCAAAGTGCTCCGGAAGAAGATCAGAATGTCAGAGAAGCAGAAGATATTGCTCGCAGGCGATGTGGAGGGTAGGTTCAACACTCTTTTCTCAAAAGTTGATCAGATAAACAAGAAAAACGGTCCCTTCGAGTTTCTCTTGTGTGTGGGTAATTTTTTTGGAGTAAATAATATTGAGTTGGAGCCTTACAAGAACGGGACAAAAGGTATCTCCGTGCCGACACTCATCATTGGCCCCAATAGAGCGGATGATGTGGAGAAATATCCTGATGTTGATGGAGCCGAGATCTGTCAGAATCTTACGTACCTAGGAAAACGCGGGCTGTACAGTGCCGGCTCAGGACTCAAGATTGCATACCTCAGTGGTGTTGAGAAGGATGAGGACTCCTCCTCAAATGAGTCCATCAATTTCAACGAGAATGATGTGATCTCGGTCCGGAACTCATGCCTCAAGGGCCAGCCCAGTTTCAGGGGGATCGATATACTTCTCACCTCTCAGTGGCCTCGGGATATCACCAAATTCGATCCTAGCGAGCCCGTGATCAATTTTAGAGGGTCGAAACTGATCGCTTGGCTTGCAGCACAGGTCAAACCTAGATACCATGTCTGCGGGCTCGAGGGGGTTCACTATGAACGTCCACCTTACAGGTGATTTAGTTATTTTCATTTAACGTAACACAACAGACATTAGTATATTCTTAACTGCACTAGATTTAGATATTTTCAGTCCTCAAATAATCTAACTAAATTGTATGAGAACAATTTGAGAGAAATCCTGCCGAGAGAGCTATATTATTATTTTATTTGAAAGTTTAGAAAATTTCTGATTATATCTATGTTCTTTGTTGATGTTTTTTAGCTGAAAGTGCAGCCTAATTGGAATCGGAAGAACAAACCTTTTAAAAATGTAAAAACAAACTTTCCTGGCTTTAACAATAATCGACTGAGATCCTCCGATTGCTCTCATTTTTCTTGACTTTATTTATCTCTCGTATGGAAAACAAAGCACAACTTTGAAAATGTTAATGATTTTTTTAATTCTAGAAACGAAAGTAAAGGTGGGGACAGTATCGAGATAGCGTCCAGATTCATAGGTCTTGCACGGATTGGAAATCCGAAAAAATTCAAGTGGCTCTACGCCCTAAACCTCACACCAGTGGATCGAACTCGACTGACTGATCTGGCGACGAAGACCACAGACGAGACCCCAAGTCCCTATCCAGCTTCGAGTCTAAATTCCGATCCGGGCGGGACTAACCCCAAAGAAACAGGGAAACAATTTTTCTATGATATGCAGTCTGTAAATGACGGCAAGAGACGATCGAATCAGGCCGAAAAGTTCCAGAAGAAAGCGAAAAAACACGACTTCGATCAGGCCAAGTGCTGGTTTTGCCTATCCAGTCCTTCAGTCGAAAAGCATCTCGTGATATCTGTTGGGACTGAAGTTTACGTTGCGCTGGCCAAAGGCGGTCTCGTCGATGACCACCTGTTGATTTTGCCAATCAGTCATCACCAGAGTTTCTCAATTGTACCCGAGAGTGTTGAGAAGGAAATGGAATTGTACAAAAAAGCTATTGCTAGGTATTACTCGAGTACTGGTAGACTGCCTGTTTTTTTCGAGAGGAATTACAAAAGCTCACACTGCCAACTGCAGGCTGTACCTGTTGCTGAAGATGTCGCTTCGGAATTGTATGGAGTCTTTCAGGTAATTTAGGAGATTCTTAAATCCAATGGCTATCGAATCATGAGGAACATTAGAGTAATAGAGAACGCCTGGAAAAAAAATCAGTATTGATGATGTCTTATAGGCAGTGCAATTTTATGGAAAATAAGAAGTTAAGCGGTTAAATTCTATCTACAAATATTTTCTCCAATAATAATTTCTCGTTTCATTAGGGCATCCCGTAGTTTTTTCCGCTCGTCTATATGTCTGTCGATATGTTCCAAATAAATTTGGAGATTTTAAATATAAATCTCACCAAATGCAGATAAAAATGTGCAGCTTTGAGACCTTAATTTTAGGAAAAATTAATTTTTAAATTAAATGAGTTTTAAATTAATTTTGTTAGCAAAAATTTTCACTTCTCAATATCTCAAAAATTCGTGGAAACACGAACTTTTTTTCGGCGTCACAATAATCATTATATTATTTGTATTCTAGGACGTAGCCGATGATAACGGTGTAGAGCTCAATCAAATCCCAAATCATTCTCAACTCCGTCAGATAGCTCCCCCAGGTGCCACGTATTTCTACGTTCAACTTCCAAATGGAGTAATGCTCTACACGAGAATATCCAAGGACTTCCCATTGCAATTCGGTCGAGAGGTTCTGGCTAGTGAAAAAATTCTAAACTTGGTGCACAAAGTGGACTGGAAGGACTGCCAAATTAGTAAAGAAGAAGAGACAGATCTCGCGAAAATAATCAGAAAGAAATTCGAACCTTATGATATAGATACGTAATTTTTACGAAATTTTATGACGAATTCCCCTCCACCGACATTTTTGTACAGTACAAAATATAAAAATCTCTCTTACAGTCCTACATATCATTATCGTCATTGATTATTTTCTTTTTGGTATATGAGCTCGTAATCCTCCGGCTTCAGACGAGGATCGATGCCAGCCTTTTTCATCTGAACTGCGATGTCGAACAAGTAGTCGTAACATTCATTCCTGAAGTGAGAAGTTGAAAGCATTAATTATAGTGTTAGAATCACGTCAAAATATTGAAGAGCTTTTCAACAGTCAAAGAATTACTACTCAATAAATTCACTTTTTAATGATTTTTCGACGAGTACTCAAACCAAGTTAACTAGATTAATTTCTAAGTTTAAATTAGAACCTCAAAATTATTTTCATAAATTGTTTAGTATCAATTTGGAAAATCAATTTTGCTCTTCATTTTTTAAGACGTGGATTCTCATTAATATTTACATGGTTTTTGCCTGCTGCCACGTATCCCCCCAGACATATACCCCATGCCTCCTCACTAGAATTGCACATGTCTCTGGATATTGCTTGATAACCTCTGCCATTCTGTCTTTCAGATCTTCTTCGAAGGGAGTATTTTCAATTATGGGAACTACTAACTCCTCATCGTACCTATAGGCTCTTCCTAATTTCTGATTTCTAATTCCTACAAAAAGAAATGAATGAGAATTGTTAGAGTAAAATTTAATTCTTGGCGTTGACTTGCACTTTCTAGAAGAGGGATATTGGATTCAATTTAAGGACAGAAATTGCGACATTCCATGAACAGACTCGAAACCCCATTTTATTAAAATTTTCTTTGAAAATATGAAGGATCTCAGTAAATTATATTTACTACAATTTTTTCGATGATTTTTTGGAATAATTCAATTGAAATAGACTATTTTCATTAATTTTTCTCCAAAATTTTGCGGCATTTCTTCTAAACAAATCTTCTAAACCAATCATTGTTAAATAATTTAATAGACATTTTTTTAATTTTAATGGAACATTTAATTCAAAATCTAAATTGAGTTGCTCATTTGACGTAAAATAATTTGGAATTTTTAATTTAAGTCATCCACTTGCCTTTGATCATTTCTAAATGGGTAACTCGAAATTCTTTCCCAGGCCACAAAAGTGTTGCCATAACAGCAAATTTCGAATGAGTATGAATAACAGCTCCGGCATTACGTGCCGTATAAGCGCACATAAAAAGAGGAGTGCACTGGGATTTTTTGAATTTTTTTTCAGGCGGTGGGGCAGCTATATCCCTTCCATTTATGTCCTGAACGAACATATCCTCGGGTTTAATTCGTTCCTTCTGGACTCCTGACGGGGCGATATAAATTTCGTCCCTAAAGATAAATAGTCAAAATGGACAGTAATCGATTACTAATAGTGATTTAATACCAATCGTCGAATTTCGACTTGTCTAATTTTTAATAATTATTAATTATATATATAGTCTTTAATCATCTAATTATACTTCATGTTTCCATAATTAATTAGTTGTCTTTTAAATTTTTGGAAATGAATTTGTCAAATTAATTTTCTTGTTCAAATATTTTTTTCTCATCAAACCAATCCATTTGATTGATTTTTTTCCGAATTGATCGATGCAATTAATGAATATTTTAAAGAATTTTGCGTTACGCCAATTGTAATATTAGTTAAATGGAAATGAAATACTTCAATTCATGAGGTTTATACCCATGCTTTATAGATATTCCTCCGCCAGTCCCAGTAACCCATTGCAGATCATAAAACTGTCGGCACAATTCAGGGATCAAATTCCTCGGGTGCTCCTAATAAGAATAAATTTGTAAAGATCAAAAAAGTTATTCGACCATTTCAAATAGCTAATTATCATTATTTATTGATAAATTACCTTCGGATACCTATCATCGTAAAATTCCATGATCGAAATGAGTAGATAGCTGATTAGTGCTTCTGATAAACCGCTTGGAACTGCGTTTCAGCCCGGAATTCTTATCTTGAAAATTCAAGATATACCCAAAATATACAATATGAGGGATTTATTCAATGTATTCAATGCCACCAGACGAAATGCAAAATACTACTATAGTTTACGCATGCGCTTTACTGCCTGAACGTGCCACGTGACGTAGGAACTAAGTGGGGAGTTTAAATGTTGGATAGTTATCAGATCCGAAAAATCTAAAATTAAATAACTTTCATGTTTGTTTATTCAATTTTGCCCTCAACGTTCGACTACAACTTTGGATCTGAAGAGGAAATTAAAATGTTCGTACTTCAAATTGGAATATTAATTAATTGACAGTAATTCATATTCATTATTATTAGTTTTATTAATTTATTATTAGTTCCCTATATTACGTGTGGGAATGGAGATAGAGTAAAAAACAGTTTGGCTGGCAATTCAATATTTTTTAAATTTTTATTTAAGATCGTACAAAATTTGACAATTCTTGATGTTTAAAAATGAAACACAGGCAATTATATAAATACATTTACGTGTAAGTAAACATCGCATCGTAGGCTTGCACGATTGTTACTAATTGGCACAGTCCAACAGAGAAACATAATACCACATTTTCTCTAGAATTTTTGTGTTATTCTCTTGCATAAGACATTCCCCCGACCAACTGATCGTCGAATTTTCCAGGATGCCCTTGAAAACTGTAATCTACGAATTTTAATCGCATAAACCAAAAATTAATAGTCTTTATATAAAAAAAATTGCAGTGAATGAAGGAGTCCTTCATGTTCAGATAAAGCCCGAGTGCCTATTATCGTAAATAATATGAGAAATTTGCATAAAGCCCCTGTATCACTGTACATTATTATTTTTCTCTCAAATGAAGAGGATAAATCATCAATGTGCTCGCGCTTATTTAATCCTAGTCGTCAATTACACACTTCGTTATGGAAAACATCCCACACACTAGTCTACCCCACAATTTTCCAATACTCTATACTCTCCTCCTCTTTTCCTTCACAAATTGCGACAGTACAAGGCCTCAAACATTTTGGTAGAAGATGAAAAATGATAAAAGTTCATTCTCGTTCTCATTCACTTTTATTCCTCTCATCTATCTCGGGTATCAATCAAAATCATTCACGATCACGATAAAGTATAGCCTCACTCTGTCTTACTCTTCAGCTGCACATTAACGCAATGATCGAAGTGATTAATTATAAAATGATACTTTATGGATTACAGCTCCTTCCTTAAGTCACACGAAAAACAAAATTATTTAAGAAATATCATTTGTTTGCTATTTTCTTTGTATGCGTTATCATTTTTATATTTATCGCTTTATCACATTGTGGTTCTCTTCCATTTGTTGAAGACTATTTTTCCCCTCAGTTCCCTATTTTTATCATTCGTGAATATCGAAGAAGTTCGATTTGTTGTATCGTTAATTTAGTTACAAATTGGTCATATTTATTTTACATAGACGTAACGTTTTCTCGATAGGAGTAATATGAAATCGAAATTTGCACTTTCTTCTTTGTTGTAATTAGCTAAGACTCGTGCTTGTGGTTAAATTTCTACTTTATTACTGGTGTGAAATGAATATGTTTAAATTTCACAAATGAGATCCACAAGTGCACGAGTAACAAATAAGTATGCAAAATTTTCGATTAAAAACATTTGAACAGTATGAAATACCACGGAGAGACTCAATTCACTTGGTATTCTTACTAGTAATTAATGTAGTACATTAATTATTCTTTAAACTTATGCGTCACCAATGAAAAAAATCAGCGTACCAATACGAATAAGTGAATATCTAATAATTTTTTATATATAATATTTTTTTTTGTTTACTGCATAGAACACGCACACATATCACAAGTTTGGGCCACATTTCTAACTGTAAAATTACACTGCATCATCTCCTAACCCCCACACAATTTTCATAATTACATTTAAAGACGAGATGCTCGAATGTAAACAATTCCACATGAATCAATCAATTTTTTAAAAATGCACAACCAAAAATTGCAAAAAAAAGGTGACAATACTAAATTCACCTTGACTATTAAACTTTGAAAAAATCAATTCAAATTCCTATAAATATTCGTGGTATATACCAGGAATAATCGCCTCAAAAATCCTAATGTGGATTTCAACCGATGATAAACGAAAAGAACACCGGCCCTGACATAGGAAGCACGCGAGATCATAACACCCAAAAAATTAGCTTAATTTTGAGATTTGTAAGCTCAAATTCAGATGTACAAATTGCTGACATTGAGAATAGCAAAATTTTCAAATGGAGATTTTTAAGAACCGCAAACCGATTTTCAGGACTCAACTTAACACTTTCAGGTTTAGAATTAAATCTTAATTATAAAAAAGATTATACAGTTTCTCCGAAATATCAAAGAATTTTGTCATTGAAAATTCTAATTTTTATGGAAAAATCAATGAAAACTGTCCGCTGCAGTTTCATCGTGCCACAAAAATTGATAAAAATCAGAAAAACTCAGATAAATATATTTTATAAATCCCAATTAATGGACAATTCGAGTAAGTTGGAAAATGATCGGTTATTTGCCATTTAAAATTATTTGATTTTCACTGCTTTATCAAGGAAACATGAAATATCCCTATACCGAATGCACTGGAAATTTTCAAATTAAACTTTTCAATTAAACAAATTAAACCCAAAAAACGCATCTCGAACCTTTAAAATCTCAAATTTCTCATTATTTTTTGGGCATTAATGAATAAAAATTGACGAGAAATAAAAAAGAATTCAAATCAATCTACAAAATAATTTTTTTTAGTCTTAATCCTTAGTAGTTATTGAGTCCTTGATAATATCATCCTTGGTAATATTCTGATTCATCTGATCATTCTCGTATTCAACGAAATCATCGAATAAACTCGGCCATGCCTCAGCATCATCGTAAGCTCCGAGATCACTGCCAATGACTTCGGCAAAATTTAAAAACATATTCCATGTGTCCCTGGGAATACCCCTGACATGATGATTCTCGAGAAATGCCAGCCATTTCGACAATAAAGGTGGCTCGCGTATCGTGAATACAAGCCTCCACAGGACAATAGCCATGTCGACTGGTAAGATTCTCTGTCCCGATGTTACATCGAGACCGAAACGGAATGTAAATCTGTAAAGATCCTTGAACATATCACCATTGATCGTCAATTCTTGAACGACTTCTGGCAAACGTAACTGTACACCACGTATACTGTCAACTTTCAATAATTTAAGTCCATTAACAAATTCCTGTCGTGTGAACTGACACATCTGTTCGGCATCGAGTTTCCATGCTAATACGAGAACTTTGAAGTCATCGGGTGATAATTGAAGGTCATCACACAGCCTTTCAATACCGTCCTCCAGAATAATGTCCTCGTGAGGATCCTATTAACATAATTGAGGAAAACATTTTTTTTATTTCATGGAATGTGAGGCAAGTGTTCTGAGAATTCTAATAATCATCGAGAATTCTTTTCGTGCAAATATGCATAAGATTGTCTTCGGTTATCTTCATTGTTTTTCCATCCTCGTAATCGGAAATATTTGCCAATCTGCAAAAGATTTTTCGCGGACCTTCAACAACTATTTCCATACTTTTGTCTTTTCTTTTAGGTTTGCTCATACTAATCATCAATATTTGTCGTGTCAATCCGATCATTAATTGGGAAATTTAAAAAAACCAAATAGCATAAATTGAAATATTCTTAACAACCATTCCATACGATGAATTATCAATTGGCAATTTCCTGGCAATTAAATAATTCAGTTATTTCCAACTTATTTTTTATTGCACAATTATCATTTTTTTTTAATTTTTGAGCCCTCAAGCACTATGTAAAACTGAATAGGAACTAGAAAATATTTTAGGTAATAACAACGAAAAAAAACAATTCAGATTCCGTTTCAGATATAACAAACTCTGACCTCAAACGAAAGATTCGTTTTGTTTGAAACTCGATGATGACAAGGGGCAGACATCATTGTTCTCGTGCACAATGCAAAGATAATCAAAAGGGTGATAATGATGAGGAGATGAGCCAATTGATTTCGTGTAGGTAAAAAATTCTCGACGATTGAATAAGTTTATTGGCAGAATTTCTCATTCGATGGAATTGCATGAGATTTAATTATTGAAAATTCAATAGTTAATTTTTCTTTATAAATTCATTAGTTCATAAAAATTAATTGAATTCCAAAAAATTTAATGTAAATGTATTCTTCAATTTTTCGTAAAAGTGCAGCTTTACCTTGAGACTTGTGATCTCAAATGGACATTTTCGAATTTCTCCAATTGGGAGTTTCAAAATTCTCAGCTTGAGACAATTCGAAGTCTCAAATCGAGACTTTTAAGAACTTAAATTTTAAATTTTCAGAACTTATAAATAGAATTTGGAGGAAGCTCACTGGTAAGAACTTAAATCTTCTTTTTTCCATAATCACAAAAATTTCGTTAACTATACTTTGTAACTCCCAATCAATGGAAAATTCCAGTAAATTGGAAAATTATTGTTTTCGCGCTGCTCGAAAACATTGCAATTCCCAATCTGAAATCGCCATAATTTTCTCCACGAAATTTAAATTTTTTCCAACAGTAATTTCCCAATTACTCCATGAAAAGGTTTGACACGACCGAACATATGCCCTCATTCAATTACTTCAATAAAATAGAAAGGCCTCATTACTTTGTATTGATCAAATAGTCCATTCAATTTAGCCTCTGACGGTTCCCTCATTTGTTTACCACAATCAGCATTAGCATTAGCACTGCTACATGTCGTTGATCGTCCAAGTGGCGGTAATCTAGCATAAAATGCCCTGGATAAACGTAAATTATTCTGTACAACTGGTACTGAGCCACAATTGTCAGATCCAACATTGTTTAACCCTGATAAATTCGTTGCTGGTGACTTTTTGTTTCCATTAGCACGTGAATCTATGGACGTCAAGGGAGCCATTGTGTATTGATGGGATGCAAATAGTCTTCGCATTTCCATAGTGTCTGAAATATAATTCACTTTATTGGAAACCGTTGACAAAGCTTTTTGCATTATAACTTTTTCCAACTTTCAACTATTCATTTTCATTATTTCCTATTCTTGATATGGTATTTTTTTTACAAAGAACAAAGGAAGACTTGAATGAAATTTGGAAATGTCTGTCTCACCCTCTTTGATCTCCGGCACAGCGGACTGATCCGTAGTGGGTGACGGAGGTGGCACTTTGAAACACGAACAGCAGTTTCCCATTGATGATACACGTTCGTTCCCAAGTGGGTTAACCCTTGCATCGGTGATTCAGTCTTTGATTAGCAGTTTTGGTCAAAAACTGAAGGGATCAAAAAGAAAACAATAGTTACCTTAAAACACAATACAATACATCCCTTCCAATGATCAACATCTGGAGGCTGCCTAATCTGGGGTGATTGATCTTACTTTGAGACCACGAATATAACTTGAAGACGAAGTGATAGAAGATAAAAAAATTGTGAAAAATTAAAATGATTAAATGCTAATCTTTTTAGCCTCTTCACACGTAATTGATTTATTCAGTCCTAACAATTATTATAACATTCACTTCGTTTGCTTTGTCTATTTTTGACTTATTCTAATTAACGGTTTTGTACGAATCGCAAATGAAACATGAAACGAAAAGTTTTCAACGAGACGAACTAAAATCGATTTTTTTCAAACAATCAACATCTGATAAACAAGTGGTGCAGTAGAAGTAAACCAAATTTCCATCTATAACTTACAACAGTAACTTCAAAGTACCAAGCACATCTCGAATTTTCCTTTACGAATCTTGAATTATCAATGATTCAAAACTCAATTTAATGATTAATTGATTCAATGATAACAATTATCAATGTTTAATTGAATTTTATCAAAACAAAACCAATAAAAACAGAAGAACACCTCCTTAAAAAGACAAGATAAAATCAATTTCCTCATACAATCAATATTTCTTAAACAAATGGTGCAATCGAACGAAACCAACGTGCATTAAAAAAAGTGAGATATTTATTGTAATATCCTGCGATTTCTCTGATTTTCTACCAATATTGTGCTATCAACGACGAAAAGTTTAATTTAACCATTATTTGGTCCCATGAGAAAAATTATCATGAGTGTTTACCTTATTTTTAATACAATAATCTGATGCTTCGGGATATCGGCAGCCCCCGACGAGGCTCTCCGTCCAAATATCCTCGTATTGGTCTGCATCAATGGAGTCAACAGAGCCCCAAGTCCTTATCACTTTGAATAAAATCGAGTTTACTCGATTAACTCGGAGTCCGCCCCTATTAATATCCCCTGACGAGAGAATGACGACAAATTCGAACGCAGACGAATATAACGGGTTAGTTTGAGACGTTTAAAAAACGCTCACACCGATGCCACATTATCGTAAAAACACCTCTGGACCGTTCAATGACGGAATCGTGACTCCTGTCATTTCAGGAGTATCACTGTGCCTCCCCTCGTACTATTTTTCGTCGGTGGTGGGCTTGATAATGAACACAACCTCCACACGGTTGTCGTATCCTCGTATCATTAACGAAAATATCCCAGATAATCTGTCTTCGTTCTCACTCGGTTTACACATTTATTTTTCGTTTACTTCTTCAGACACTTCTCAAAGTAGATACACAACTGTTTTCCTCCAAGTGTCCCTGGAGAGTGTGGACAGCGCCACGTGCAGCAACGGTAACTTGGCCATTTGCTTTTGTATATCGTCTGTTGATAAATTTTTTAGTCTTATCCACTAGACCATTTTTAATTATCAAAATTTCAATCGCACGAATGGTAATGGAAAAACTGTTAGTTGGGAGGGGTTTTCTCAATTTATTGTCCAATTATAGTGTTTTTCTCGCCCCAATTACTGAGTTAGTAAGTGCTATGTGTTTAATAGCAGCCAAAAAAACAAAGTTAGTATTTTTTGTTTTTTTGTCTCATCGGTAAAACAGGTGACATGTAATCAATGCGAGTTTCTTGGCCGATTTTGTTACAAAAGATGTTAATTGTATTTATTTCGGAAGAGTATTTCTGGGAGAGTATTCTCGGTGCTGGTGGAGAGTATTTTGAATACTCGTGGAGAAGTAAAAAGCATTTGTCAGGTTAGACGTGCATTGCCTACAGACAAATTTTCTCAATGCTCATATAACCTAGCACAAATCCCTTCTCCATCAGCATTCAAAATACTCTCCACCAGCACTGAGAATACTCTTCCAGCACTTCTCCGAGCCTTACACTTCTCAAATCTCGATTTAATTAACCTTTTTGTATAACAATAGGGTAAGAAACACACATTGAATACATATGACCTGTTTTACCAATTAATCAAACAACTAAGAATAAACACCATTAATAATTAATAATTTGGCACTATTAATAATTGGCGCACTATGAATAATTTGGTAATTGAATAAATTTTCTGCTAGAAAATAAAATAATTGTCTCTTTCATAGACCAATTCTAGTTTCACATAAAATTAAAAATTAATCTACTCTCATTAATGAATGTTATAAACTTTACGTCTGAGTTTGTCCTTCATGTTGTAGAGCAGTTTCATAGTTAACTACTGATACTGACGATTACAAAACTTTAATTAGTAAACTATAAAATGCAATTAAACTTATTTAATTAATAACGATTTAATAAACTATAATGTTGTTAGTGATTTTGTCATTTTTAGTAATAAAAAACTTCAATTAGTTTTGTAACGTTTTTTTATCGTGTCGTTTATGATACATTGAATTTAAAATACATATGTACAGAAAAGACTCTAGTATATTTGAATAGCATGCCCAAGAATACACTAATAACTACCTGGGATTAATATAATTACTCAACAGACCTACAGGACTAGCGCACTGCATTGGAGGCAGGCTTAACATTGAAAAAGTTAAGCAGCGCTGAGCGTGGTCACTACTTTGATGAGTGGCCGCGCGTTAATATTTCCGGAAAACCGAAGAAGGGTGACAAACTATTTCTCAATTACTCAACACGATTCTCAAAATATATTATCAATTGAAATAATCAGAAATATCTTATGCATTTTTTTGTCCGTGAACAAGAGAAGATATTTCGTTTTAGGGATATAAATTAGGTTTTTATATTCGTCTTTACGATTTTTTTTTTTCAACAATCCGGGAGACAATTTTATTTCGCTTGCAGGAGGTTTCGTGTGCGTCCATAATTAAAATAATTTATCGATTTTGCTTCTGAATGGAAGCATTGAAATCGTTCAATTTTTTGATTCTCTAATTTTGCCTGGAAATTATGTAGAATCGTCTGAAACGTAAAAATACTAAGTTTGAGGACCACGTGTCTGTGTACGGATGGTCAAAAAAAGAATACTCTTGCATTGAGAAATAGAAGGATAAATGGGTAAATCAATTCCAAAAACTGGGAAATTACATTGTCAGATTATAGGCAGTAATGTGGACTACATTTGTACCAAATTTCAGCCAGATTGGTCCAGTGGTTTTCGAGATATTGCTGATTGTATCTGAGAGGTTTTTTAGGCGAAACTGCACCCAGAAATTCTCCAATGTGTTCCCAATTATTTGGAATTTCATATTTTGAGCTGAAATTTTAGTCCGTTTTTGTCGTAATTTGTAAAAAAAATATCCGGAAAATCGAAAAACACTTTGAAAGATACATACACAAATGTTGCTCAAATTGCGTATTTTTACGTTTTAGACCATTCAACATAACTTCCAAGGAAAATTAGCGAATGAAGAAATCAACCGATCACAAAGCCAAGGAAAAAAAAGATTGACAGCCCAACTGGAGTTCCACCCAAGGCGACCACCCCTCCTTGTTTAGATTGCAAACAGTTGGTTCACAACATTGATTTCCAGGAATATTTTTCAATTTATTCATTCACAAATTCATTCTTTTCAAAATTTATGATTCTTGAAAATTGAAAAATTTCATTAATTTTGAATAATATTCCTCACTTTATTGCGGAATTATCATTTCATTTCATGAAGAGTGTTGTTATTTGACGATTTAACAATTTGTAATACTTGAGAATTATGAAATTTCAGGATCTGCAGCTTCACAAATTTATTCTGATAATACAGCTACACGATCAGACAAATTAATACTGGCCACCGGCCGAAACATACGTTATATGAATCTGTTACATCAACAAACAAACAACAGTAACCGATCTTAGAAGTAGGCCTTGTAATTTTGAACGCACATATCTAATTGGCGAACTCATCAAACATTATTCCAAATTGATCAATTCAATCATTGAATCCCATTTTTGTAAAGTGTGCATTTGGATGAAGCAATTGATTTTTTTTGTTCGTTTCTTAAAACTTTCTGCGAATAAGGGAATGTTTTTTTTTGAGGTGGGGCGAGAGTGAGTCCCTTAGTCGGTGAATTTGCGGTTGGGATTACGTCCGAACAGAGCGCAACGAATCTCGGGTATTAATTGTTGGGCAATTAGCTCTAGTCTTGACTCCAAGGTATTGGAGATCTTGATACGACCTGGGAAAGAAAATCATTGAAATTATTTAAAAAATCTAATAATTTTCAGTAGTTTTACTAATGACAACTTTTTATTTTAGAATCGTGGATATCCTCAGATTAAAGATGTTCTACTTTGCGTTCTATTTCTGTGAACCCATTTTTTTAAATTATATCGACCATTTAACAAAAAAAATGAAAGAATTTCTCTAATTTGTGGAAATTTAAAAAAATATGATAATGTCAAAAATGTCTGATTATCGTGATCACTAATTATTCTGTAGCACGTAATCTGAAGCTATAAAATTAGTTATATGACTTTCGTATTGCTCTTAGATCATTTATCTCAGAGGATAGATAAAGAGCGTTCAAACTAAAATCAAATTAAGAACATCATTTTCATAAATTTTAAACCCTCAGTTAGAAACGAACTTAAATAGAGAATTATTAAGTTTTCAATTAGAAGGTGTACGATGGAGATTCAAAAATCCCCTTTTAAATCCTCTGAAAATCTCACATTTTCGAAAAAATCCAAAATTAAATAAAAACTGATGAATTACCTCTGGCAGCCAGTAAATCAACGCCCCCACAGCTGTCAGGCGACAGGAAATTATCAGTATCAACCTTGAGCACGACGTCCTTGTTAGAAACGGCCTTATAGCTATCCTGAACCTCCCCCAGAATGGACTCAACAAGAGGCACATCGACCTGACGAACGCGCAGAAGAACATTGTGCTCCATCAGCTGATAAAGAGCCTGAATGATGAGCAGCTTGAGCACCTCACTGTACCGTGCACGATCGTGAGCGATTTCAGCGAGACGTTTTCTCGCCTCATCCAGGCAGTTTCGCACGTGATCCTCACGAACCTTGAGGACCTCGAGCCTCGCCTGATTCAGCATATTAGACGATTGACTGAAAAAAAATACCCCACAACAAAAATAAATCTCCCAAGTCATCAATTAAATTCAAACAAAAATAGATGAACTCATGAATGAATAACTAGAGCATCTCGAGTTGAATCTCTGAGTTATTTATGAACGAGTAGAAAAAGGTGGGGCAAAATGAATACTCTGCATTCAGCCGAAATGGTCATAACTTATTAAATTTCTGTAATTTTTTTTTTTCGTGGGAAGGAATTATTCCGAATGTCTCCAAAAATTCAATTAGAGTAGAGAGGGAGAACGCAGAGTTTCTTTTCAAGACGAAAAAAGATTAGCCATTTTCATGAGCAATTGGAGGAGTTTGTACATCTGCAAGAGAATGTTGTTCTGAATTCTCCAACGACCCTTACATTTTTTTCTGCAATTCTACTTGTTTCTCCTTCTTCTCGTAATACTCCATGATCTTGAGACGTTGTTGCTGAACAAGACGTCCCTTTTCAATGTTGAACTCCTCCTCCGCTTTGGCATCAATCTCCTCAGCCTTCTCATTCGCCTCCTGCTCGATGAAGGCCATCATATGCTTGATCTGAAAACCAACCCCAGGAGAAAATAAATCACGGGCCAATATCTCTCATTGATTGGCATTGGGAGCCATCAAAGCCCCCTCTCCCATCTAATCCATTTAATCCATAAAAATGAAAATAGTCGAATGAATTTCATCAATGAGACCATCGTCACGAATATAATACACCCCAGACAACAGTCGGCAAGACGTGATACAGAGAAAACCGATAATGACAGAGGGACCACAAATATTACAGACATCACAAAAAAAAATCTACAATTATTTTCAAATCTCACCTGTTTTTTGACATCTGCATCGCTGAGCGCCATGATTGACTTGTGTTTTTATTGACGTTTATATCCACTCGATTAAATCAAAGGCCCCTAGCCAAATAATAATGCCAAAAGAATACAAGGATTGATTTTAGTTAGCGGAGAGGAAAAAATCGAACGAAGGAATAAGTCAACGCCTATAAAGCACGACTGTCTTCGAGCACTGCCCAACTATGATCATATGACCGCATATAACATGACTCGTGCGTGCGCAGGCTCGAGTCAATTGAACATTTAAATCAACGCTTGAATTCTCAAAACGATGAATTAATGGAAAAGTCTTCATCGGCAATTTTAGTTGGATTATTTACATGGGTTTGAAGATTTAAATCAATTTTTTTCAGTGATAAATGTCGAAAAAATTTACGTTTGCCGTTGGGGGGAGGGGGGAATCTGCAGTATCTAGTGATGGTAAGACATAGACAATGAGTGCAACAAGAGAACATTGATTTTTTTGAGCGTACTCAGCGTTTTTTTTATTCAAAGATAACATCTGTTAAATTTCTATTTATTCGTGTATTACGAAAATGAATGGTATGTGTAGGAAATATCGGTAAATATGGTGACCTTAAGACATTTAATAACACCTTGTGCTTTCTCAGCGAATAACTTCAGACGGTTTATTGACCAATCAGACCTAAAGTTGGCGAGGTTCGAGACATTTCGATAGAAGACAACTTCGCACAACTTTCATTATTTACTAATGGAGAAAAAACCTTAAGCTCTAAGCAATTGACAATTAACATTTATTTAAAACTAGTATTCCAATGTCAAATAATGTTCTCCAATAGTTTGATTATTTTCCCCAGCGAAATCCAAAAAATATTACCGATCGCGGATAAAGCCAGAGGACAGACCCTCAACGCGAGCGCCCCAGTCCCTCGTCGATCGGCGCAATTAAAGCGACTCTCAGCATTTTCTGGTTCGATTTTTTTTTTTAATAAAAAAAACCAGGAGCTTGGAAAAAAGCTGTTCCACTGTATATATGTTGAACAATATCAAGCGCTGCCAAACGTGTCTGTGGCCATCGGTTCATGAGATTAACGCCATTAATTGTAGAATTGATTTGTAAATAGTTACATTGCGGGTGATAACAGGGTATCCAGTGAAAAAAAAGTCAGAGGCTACAAGGATCTTTTTGCTCGTCATAAAGACCAAGTTGTAGCACCGGGCGCTTCGGGTTGCTGATTTGAGTGCATTTGTGAAATTCGCTAATATGGCAGAATTTTGTGACTCTGGTGTTGTTTGAGTTTGCGAGTGAGGCCGAATAAACCGTAGCAGTATTAGTTGGGGCTGGTTTTGGGGGCTGTATTTCACTTGAAAATGCATCGTGTCAGAGTGAAATAAGTGTTGGTGCATCACTGACGTGACATTTGGCTTTGTTAAGCGGGGGACATTGCCCGCCTAAATTGTTCCACATCCCAATATTAAACTCACGACACGTTTGTATTAGTGAAGAAACAACAAGGACTATTGTCATTAGTCTGAAGCCATCGAGTCAGTGATATTTTCAGTTTATTTTCTTTATCATTTCGGGAATATATTTCATTTTGTTTATGATGAGTACCTGTGAATTCTCGGCGCAGGGGTAAAAAGCAGCTGGGAGAACAAAATATAGGTAATGTTGTCTGTGGTTTTTTTTCCCTCCTCGTTTGGTTTTTCCGGGGGAGGGGGCAGATTTTTTTCTCATCAAGTCCTCAGGAATAGCAGAGAGGAGGAATGCTTCGGTTGATGCTCCTATATAACCTTTGTCTTTATCCTGTGATTGTCAGACGTACGTTAAACTGCTCGTGTCACTTTTTCATTCATAAAATAACACACGTTCATCCTGTTCACACGTTTTTATCACCTCATCGGGTGGTTTTTTAGTTGTTTGAAGGTCCTGGAAGACAAAGGTTTTATCATTCGAAGGGAGAAGGGGGGCTTTTGGGGGTCACGGGTGCCCGGAACCCAGGGCTTGGTGTCAAGGCTAGTGGATGGGATTTGGTACACTCATCGCCTCATTCAACAGTCACAAAATCTCGGGTTATCATTCAGGAAATTGAATCAGAGTCATCCGATTTTTGGGGTTACATGCGATGCTTGAGTTTGGCTTAAAGCGGACATCCTGATCGTTCAGCTGTTCCAGGCTTTTCCAGGGATCAGTAAAAAAAAAACATTGGCAAGTCTGCCTGGGGTTATTTATCTCTGCTAGTATCTATTATTCATTCATCGATCTTATTTATTTTGAAGAATGCATTGATACGAGTTTTACTGGAGAATTCATTAGAATAGAGTAGATGACATTTTCACTCAATGTGTGAATTGATTTTTCATCTGAATTGTCATTTAACGAGGCAAAATTTGTGGGTAAGAATGTGAGATGATGGTCTACCCGTATTTTCATTTTTTTAAATCAGTTTTTCGAGATTTCTTACGAATCAAATTATACGTTTATTTTGGTGTCTTGTTTAACTCTTGTAACTTTCCGTAAAAACTGGGGGCAAAATTTACAAACATTGCGTTGCAGTAAGAAAATTGTTATGAATGACCAATACGAGGAAAAAACTCTGAATTTTTTCGAATCAATCGGATAACTAATTAGTGAAAAATTGAAAAAAAATTAGAAAAAAAGGGCAAGTAGGTGTAGCACAGCCGTAAACTCTGATGCTTGAATATGGCTCGAAGCGGTGACTCTGATCGTTCAGTTGTCTCAGCATTTTCCATGACTAAATGAAAAAAATATCTTGGCAAATCTGCCTGGGGTTACTTATCTCCGTCAGCGTTTACTATTCATTTATCGATATTATTTATTTTGAAAAATGCATCGATACGACCTTTAGCAAAGAGGCGGCGGGATTAGTGTAGAGGACATTTCCATTCAATGTGTGATTTAATTTTTTTTATCTGAATTGTCATTTAACGAGGCATAAGTAAATCGTAAAAATAAATAAACGACGAGAGCAGTGGAGAGGGATATTGAGACGCGAGAGATGATTCTAATGGCACAGAAGAGAATCACGAGGATTTTGATGAGATAAACATTCAAGAGCCTTAATTGTCCAATCCCAGCAGGTAATTGGAATAGCTGTGCCAGGAGGGCTATGGCAAATCTGAATTTCGAACAACCACCTCGCAGCATAGCTACCGCAAGCCTATCATCACGTGGGGCTGGTGGTGGGGGCTTAAGCTCATCCACCCTAGTGGGTCATGTCACACCAACATCGGGCATGTTCTCTGGTTCATCCGCAAGTACCTCGAGTACAGCGAACTCGTCGATTACGGCGAGCATTTATCCGGGAACAGGAGCTGGAACACAATCCAGTGGACATCAGCAGCAGTTGTCGCCTATGGGAAGCAGAGGACTCTTTGGACAGAGGGCTTTTGCTGACAGGCGTACCATGCCTGCTCTTGGGTTAGTTCGACCCTCGGCTATGCTACTAGTGTTACTGCGAGAGATAATCCAGGGAAAGTTTACAAAATAAGTGCACTTTTTCTAAAATTTGCAGTTTAACTGAGTCGTTCGTTAACGATGTTCTACATCACATATTGAGGAAAAAAGTAATCAGGAAGAATATAACTTTTCTTGTTTGGATTATTGCTTATTGACTCTCAATGTTTGACTGCTGTGATGTCATTTTTTGACATTATTTCTACGTTTTTCTGAACATCAACAAAGATTCAGATATAAGGCACAATAACTGGGCTATGATGGTCAAACGCTACGAATCGGTAAACAATAATGCAACTTAATAATTTTATATTTTTATCTGAGCATCAGAAATAGAAAAAAACGAAGATGGATTGGAAAACCCGTAAAGCTGGTCGCACAAGTCTGACGGAAAATTTGACAAATATTCTAAAATTTTTTTGTTATTGTAGAAAAATGTCGGGATAAAGCATATTTTCTATGAAAAACTTATAGTGCTCAAAAAGAAGGATGAAACTCGTCTTAACAATTCTTTGACGATTCAGTGAAAAATAATATTTTTGGAAAAAATGCACTTCTAATTTACCAATTCATGAAAGAAGTAATTGAAGGGAATCATTTTGTTGACAAAATCGGTCGAAAATAATGTGAACAAAAATTTTAGAAATTGTGTTTTGCAACGAGTGGATGCAAGGGTCAGACACCTACTCAACTTTTTTGACTCTCAAGATGAAACTTGACTTTTGTTCTGTCTTAAGATTCGTAAATGCTATCAATTCGTGTCTTATGCCCCATTTTCACTGCGTTGAATATAACATTTAGTTCTCAGAAATTTATCACGATTGGATGGATGAAATTTTCGTTTAAATTATTTCTGATCAATACCTTCGAAGAAATATCGGAGCAAATTCATTCTCTTGGTTTTCTCTTTATGCAACCGTACATGCAATCGCACGCGTATACTTTCAAACTGCCATTTTTATTGTATTTTCATTTCATTTTTTTAGTGTTTTAAGATTTTCGTGCTGTCAACATATTTGGGGATTATTCATTTGCTGGTTATCACGGCTCATGCATGCATTTTGTTATTATTCGTGCCTATTTGTATTTGTTGAGGCTACACACGTGTTTCGTGCTTTTATTTTGATGGTCTGTTCTATTTTGCTGGTGAGGGGAACGAGGAGTGAAGAGTTTTGGGACGTGGGGTATCGATTTACTTGATGTCATTTAGGAAATTGTTCAGGATTTCGATGAATAAGATTTGGAAAATCATTTGGATTGAACTCGGGGGAGAAAAATGGCAGAAAGGTATTTGCGTTCTAACAACTATTGTGTAGATTATTTTAATTTCGAGAAAACCATTATTAAATTGCAGAATTTAGTGATAATTCGGGGAAATCTCGAATTTTATTTTTCTAAAAAAATGTGGAATTTGTGACATTGTGAAATTCGGTGACGATTGAAGGGAAAGACATATTGAATTATTAAATTTCGTTATGAAGAGACATTTCACCGATTCGGCAATTTCATGTAAAATTACCACATCAAGTGTTCGATTCAGCCTAATTAATTTCCTCGTTTCGACTCATCAAACTATGTAAATACATTTACTCGCATTTGTCTATGGTGAAGAGGGGCTGTGTACTGGGTCCACCGTGATTAATTGGGGCTGTTTTGGTGAATTTGCAGGAACTCTAATCCAATGGGTAGTATGGGAAGTTTTGGAATACCTCAAAGTCGGAGTTACGGATCTCAAGGTGCGATCAACAATTTCCATTCTGTGTTCGGTAGCGGCGGCGGTGGAGATACGAGTACTCCTCCACTGTTGGATCTCTCAGAATTTCCATCATTAACGAATAGGGGACAAGGTGATTCTATGCCACAGCCCAGCCCCATGCCAGGAAAGCAAGCTTATGGTTAGCTTAATTCAAGGACATAATGATTGTTTTTCCTCATTCACATTTTGTCCTGAATTATCGTTAAGGATGTTATGATAATGATGGATTTTTTTTCTTTTATTTTGATTGCAGTTGGTATGGTAAAGCAGCCTACGTCTGAATCCAGTGAATTTACCATGAGTTCGGAAGACTTTCCAGCGTTACCGGGCACCCAGAGTAGGGATGGCCCATCCCCAGGTGGTAGTGTTACGGGGGATAAGAGTATGTCCGTTGGTTTAGGGCCGGAAATTGGACAGGATGTGTTACAGAGTAACAGAGCGCCGGGCTCGGAAAAATCACAGGCCTCGAAAAGAGGGATTCAGACATCGCAAGATGGTAAATTATTATTAATTATTCCGTCACTAATGTGTTTTTTATATCTCAGGAGTTTGTCTTCATAAAAAAAAAAATTAACGCAAAATATCACGACATTTTAAAACTTATTCATCAAAGAACAATTATAGAGAGCATTCAATTTTATTTACACTAAACATTGCGCGATTTGTGCAGTATTCAATCGTTTCACAAACTTTGAGGACAAGTGCAGAATATTAAAATCATGAAATGAAATTAAATTGAAATTTACTTTAATTGACTTACCGTTTCTCCAGACTAAATGACAAATTTACTGTAAAAAACATCTTCTTATATGTATTATGTATATTATTCAGTGATAGTGCAAAACAATTTGTTTTCACAATATTGTGAATCGCAATATTACCATCCGAATATAAAGTAATTGATGAATGTTATTAATTCATCAGGCAAAGTGACGAATATACCGTCTAGTATGGTGAAAGACCAATTCGGTATGGTTGGACTACTGACGTTCATCAGGGCTGCGGAAACGGACCCAAATCTCGTGTCACTGGCACTTGGACAAGACTTAACAGCACTAGGACTCAATCTAAACTCACCTGAAAATCTTTACCCAAACTTTGGTGGTCCCTGGGCAGAGACGCCCTGTCGACCGCAGGACATTGACTTTCACGTACCGCCAGAGTACCTCATCAATGCGTCTATAAGGTAAATCATACTGCTGACCCTGTTCATTTCCAGTTTTGTTGTAGTACCAACCTACACGATCTCATCATATTTTTATTGCTTTCAGAGAAAAGTTGGCACCTGTAAAACTCAATCGGTACAAGGACGATCTCTTGTTTTATATGTTTTATACGAATGTTGGAGATGTGTTACAATTGGCTGCAGCAGCCGAATTGTAAGTTGATTAAAACTATTCAATTCACTACAGAACTGATTAATCCTTTGAATATAATTAAATCATTATAACATATCAACGAATGTGGAAAATAAAAGTTTCGAGGGATTTCATTTGAACCTGTAAAGTTCGTAATTGAGACTTTAAAAAGTCTTATTAAAAACTTTCGAAGACTCGAAGCTTGTTCTTTTAAAATTCTCAATTTAAAGACATGTCAAATTCACAATTTCACATCAAAAATATCAAAATAACGATTATTTTTTGGTGTTTTGCTTCTTTTTGTCTTCTGCCGTCATTTACAATTGCTCAATCAATCGTATTATTTACAAACAATTAATAATAAAAAAAATGTTATTCGTCGACAGATACAGCAGAGAGTGGCGATATCACATGGAGGAAAAGGTTTGGATTACACAAGCACCTGGACTTGGTATGGTGGAAAAGACTTCAACGTATGAGCGTGGTACTTATTACTACTTTGATGCGCAAAACTGGAGGAAGGTAGCGAAAGAGTTTCACCTGGATTACACCAAGCTGGAGAGCAGACCTCATCTTCCCACGACTTTTCATCAAACTCAGCCTTGACTACAGGTGCATTAAGAATTCCGAAAAATAATTCCCAACTGCAAAGCCTCTTTCTCACTTATTTGCCCCCAGAATAAAATCGAATTGTGTAGATCGGTTCAAGACGAGAATTTAAACTTGTTTCAGATTTGCCTGCAGATTCTTGTGCTGTATGTGAAGCTGGCCGAATCCGGCTATTGTATAAATGAACAAATTTAATAATCTTTAATAAAAACCTAAAATTCGAGGAGTAAAAACATCACTTTATTCACTTATCCCATTCTTTGTACAAAAGTGTGGTTGTTGGGGCATTTTTTTATTGTTGAGTTCTCAGAGCTTCGGCAGCCTTCGACAGGGCAATCACAGACTCGGATGCCTTGATTATATTACACTCGATGTAATTACGACTATTGTCCTCTGTATCATTGAGGTAATATCTGTAATTCACCATAATTCCACAACTGTTCTCGGCACCTCGAGGCGAGGGATCTGCCATCCAATTTATTCGCCACATTATTGCTCCATTTCGCAGGTGGAAATTCGCTACATTATTCAGGGCATAATTCCGTCGTTTCTCTCGGTACAAATACCAGGCACAGGATCTCAACAATGGAGCCTTCAATAATTTTGTCAAGTCAGAGTTACTTGTCCACCGAGAATTGTTGAATAATTTCTTCAGATTTGATCCTAGATCTTCGGTGTTTAAGGTGATTTTCAGGGATTCTAATTCTTCTTTTGTGAACATTTTTGAAGGATCTGGAATGATAAGTTGCAAGGTGGAATGCTGAAAAAAATTGTACACTGGATCTTAAGATTTTAGGGAAGTTAATAAACTTCCAATCTGATTTCTACACCAGATTGAGTAATTTTTCCTTCGCCAATGCGTGATTAAATCATTCCTTCTTCACAATATTAAAATAAATATTTTTACTCTTCAACAGTTTTCCAAAGTTTATCTTATGAGAGCAAACAAATGTACGTAAAAATTGAATTCCTCCATTTTTGGATCATTTAGACATTGAGGAAAATTAACAAATAGAAAATTACCTTGTTTAACATTCTCCAAGAACCATACTCTGAATTTCGGAATGGGTGACATCGTTGCAAGTTTATCGATCAATGGAAATTCTCTCGTAACTTCTCTGGCCACTTCTTTAATCAGGTAATTCCCCAACTCGATTCCCTGTTTTATTCATGTCGGAATGTAAATGATTTCCTCGGGATTTGCACTTAACTCACCTTCAAGCCTTCTTGAGTGGCTGATATGGAGTAGAATATGGCTGCTTTTATTTCACATGTGTTTTCTTGGCTCGAGGGAAGTGCTGTATTGAGTGTTATTCGTCTCTCGGCTTCCTCAATTCCTTTAACGGTCTCTGAAGTGGAGAGAACATGAGAAATCGGTATACCGAGGATATGAAGGGAAGTGGGGCTGCAAAAAAAAGGAAGTGGGAAGGTGGCTCGGAAAGGAATGCTGTTTCATATGAATGGAATTATACCTGGAATTACATCACATAATGCAGTATGGAGTACAACAAGAGGCTCTCGGGGCATCGAGGGATGAGTGAATACAAAACATCTTCGATATGGTCCCACTCGCTTCTTCAAATCCAACCAGTTTTTTATGGGATGTATCGCTTCGTAATCTGATATCTGTAGGCATTAGTTTTCAAACAAATTTAATACAAAATTGATTAATTATATTAATTATTTACGGAGTTCAGTCTAGCAACGGTTGATCGACAATTGAAATTTAATAAATTGCAGAATTTATAAATAGTCGAAGTTACAATATAAAATATGTGATACTATGAATATATTATTACTTTCTGAAGCATATCACAAGAACTCTGCCATGTTATTCTCTCCATATGCAAGAATCCAACACTAAACCACAGGAGCAACAAATCGTGAAGTGTCAAATTCAATTGCTGCATTGTTACCGATTTTTCTAGCTCAGTTGAAGTCGATAGTAAACGCTGAAATCCTATGGCCAATTATTTATGATCACGCATTTATTGAGTTGAATATTGATTGTCGTCGTTGCGTACCAAAACGTCTGTGCGAAGATCAACGAGAAATTTCACTCCTTCCTCTAGTCTTCCCATCAGGATAAACAGCCATTGATATTGTGGAGTCAGAGCATTCTTCAAGACCCTTTCTTTTAGAAGTAATTGTCGTCGATTGTCACCCTATTATTTGATTGTTCTTAGATTAGATAAAAATAAACTTCTGAAATAGTATTTGAAGTGATTAAATAAGGTACCATTTTGTTAAATAAAAATTATTTCAATTGCGATTATTTAAGAAAAAACTCATGAAGTAGTAGAATAATTCCCCTATTCACAATTTTAGTGATATAAACCCACCATTGAATCTATTTCTTTCATAATAGTATTCAGAATATGGCCAAGCGATGGTAGGATAAAACCAATAAAAATTTTTTTTCCATATTCAAAGGGCATTTTTTTCCTTTTATGATATTGCTAGACTAAGCTCAATTAATAAATCTATGCTTCAGGCATCATGTTTGAAAATCGAAGGCAATAGTATTGATTTTATTGCCCGTTTCCCTGTCCAATTAATAATTGAAACATATTTTTCTCAATAATGGAAACAAATAAATAGCTCCTTAAAAATTGAAACTGTGGAATCAATTTAGTGAAATTGCCGATGCAAAAATATATTTTTTAAATATTTTAACTATAAAACCTCAATTTGCAATAATTTGTCAGCCATTCCACATATTTTTCTATGATCCAGTGAATATTGCAGTGCAAGAGTCCACAAAAAATTCTGTTTGTCTTCTGGTGACAAGTTTTTATAAGTGCAACAGAGGATTCGCACTTTGTTCTGCAAAATAAAATATCTTGTAAACATCATTAGTTCAGGATCGAATAACCTCCAGGTCTAACCTCCACGATCCAATTGCTGATATTCGTATCCTTAAATTTGAAGATCTCGTCGAGATCATCGGAGATATTAAAAGCAGACGAAAATCCTCTGGTCACTGGCCGGCTCGAAGTCGTATTTGAATGAACCTCCTTCAGGATGTGGTACAATCCACTAGATCTGCTTAGCAACAGTCGACTCCGCCCACTCTTAGATCTCAGTCCTATACACATTGTTCTTAAAAACATTTTTGAGCAGTAAAAAAATAGTGGAGCATGAAAAAACCAAGTTTCTTAGGCTCTGGACAATAAACTTGTTGTGCTTGCTATAACACTGCGGAATGACACATTTCCGGTGGGCCAAGGACACCGACAGTAGTGCTCATGCGCAGCTGATGAGCGGTAAAATCAGAAAAAAAAAATTGTAACAATATCTGTGAATTCTATGGAATTCCGTTAAATTGTAATGGATTTATGTGAAGATATCCGTTTCCAATTCCAATTTTTCTGTGATTATGTTTTAATGAAAAAATCAAAAGAAAATTATTGCACAGACAAAATGAGTAACATTTCATTTTTCTATTCATTTTTGGCAGTAATTGCTCGTTATAAATTTTATTTCTTAATAACATAGAAATATTTTCAATGAAATAGGTAAAAATAAAATAAAAATGAACTAGACTTTTGCAGCGAATACGATAACAAATCCAGTAGAAAAATTATATAACGGTAGAATCTTAACAAAAAACACTGAGTGACATAAGTTGCATAAAAAACGAGTTTTATTGATTTTTATACGAAAATAATTTACTTCAATAGGAAAAAAATTTAAAACAGACAGTTTCCCATGGTAGGACGACCTTTATTGCATAATTAATTTACAATATAATGTCACAATATAATGCTCATTAAGGTAATATAATCATCATAGTAGTTAAGTCGTAATATAATAATATATAATATATATTTTTATGTCAATATCTTGAATATACCTCGTATTACTTAATACATCTTTTTTTTTTTTTTCCACTTTTTCGTCTTATTTATCCTTACTCTTAATTATAATTTTTCTTACCACTTATTGTGTTTATAATATATCATCAGGATGGTATAAATAATATTGTATTTCATAAAAGCACTTCTTGTTGCTTATAATATTATCGTTTTTTTCATTCTTTTATTCCTCTATTCGTAGTTCATTTTACATCAAAACCAATCAATAGTTCATTTTATCGTCCAATTTCTTTTAAAATTTTTTATTTATTCGTTATTAATTACTAATTTTGTTCAGTTCGAATTTCTCCTTGACGTCAATAATTTTTTTTGCGAATACTCTTTTTGGTTTAGTATTTATACTATCCTCCGGGTGATAGCATTCTCTACGTATATGGATTTACAATGCATCGTCAATATCCGATTGGATATTGGTATTTCTCACTGCAACAGTAGATTATTCGAGGTGCATTCTTGTTTATTTATCCTATTATTAACCTGCCGCCTTATTTTATCTTGTTTACGCTAGCTGCATCATCGATTGCTCCTCAATGAAAAATAAAAATAGAAATGTTAATGAATTAATGAACAGATTATCAATCGTCCGTTAACTCCTCTCGAAACTCCTCCGAAAAATAATTCCGTTTCAGTAGATTACTCCTTCAATCGAAACAAATAATTCAACAATCTTTACAAATTAGATGTGCAACTAGAGTAATGTATTCTTGATTCACGAACAATCATCGACACTTTGTCATTCATCAATGATGTTTCTCTCATTTCATCTCCTGGTCCACTAGTTTTATGACGCCTTTGGAAAGGAACACACGCCTTTTCTCCTCCACAAATTATTTTCATTAACTATTTATTTCAATTATCGACGAACACCCACTGATATATGCTCTGGTGCTCGATATCATCGGCTCTTTCGCTTTAGATCTTCATTTTCATTCGCGTTTCACTCTTTTTCTTTTCTAAATAAACCAACACGCTTGAATGCGTCACAGAAGGCGACTCAATTCTTGTTATTAATTAATTATTTTTAACGCTACGTACCCTTGCGAATCACGACGGCTTCGACAAGTCAGCCGAATACTTCGTCTCAGCCCTTCTATTTTGTTTTTTTTTTTTTTTTTTTTTTAAATTGACTCCCTTGGGGTTTAATTATTTTTAAAGCCCAAGGCAAAATCCGATTTGGCTTAACACTTTCTATCATCACATTATTTATTAATTTCGTTTATTCAATCATTACAATTGAATCATTAAATCCCAATCACTCATCTCTATTTATCAATAGTTTATTAGTATTACGTTTTCAGCTGTAAATTTTGTTCCTCCCTACTTATTTCGCTGGTCCGCTCGTACGTTTTGAAAACTCTCGGACAAAATTTATCATTCGAGAAATGAAATATCAACTGGAGTTTACCGATTTCTCAGTTCCTTTGGCCCTTATCCCTTGTACGAATATTTGGTATCTCCATTAATTAACATTAACTGATTCTAGGGTTTAGTTCTGTTGCTCTTTTAATTGAATCAGTTTTGAATGTATTCTCAGGAAATTTCGGAATCGACGAATGGGTTCCAATAACCCTTGGCACTCGCTTATGATTGCGTCACAGCTGCCTTCAGTGTTGCAATTAGGTATTGGTTAATTATGTTTATGTCAATGGTAGATCTTCATTCGAGCATTCAAGAACAAGAACTACTATTTTTTAATTTAATTAGTTAACTTAAGCTTTTGATTACTCTAACTGCAATCGTTTTCGTAATACCGCGTTTTCATCCTTGAACATTGAGAAAAACATTCTTTCGGAATTTCTGTCGATTAGATCGACGGAAAAATTCTGCAAAAGAGCCAGAGACTTCTCTCGAAAATTCCAAGTTTTACTGTGCGTTTTTGGCTTCATTAAAAAATATCCAAAAAAATTGATCTACTTTAGAGAAAATTCAGAATTTTTTCTTCATGACAGGATATTTTATTGAGATGTTTTCAACAAGATTTTTTCAAAACAAAATTTTTAACTAAGCTCCTTTCCTTTGAAAAATCTAAAAAAAATTGAAATGTAATTTCAGCGAATTCTCTAGGTTTTTTTTATGAATTTTAACGTTCATGCGAATTTTTGGTTCATTAAAATTTGGAATTTCAGAAGATTTGCCTTATGAAACAACAGAAATTGAAAACAAATGCTTTCCACTGCATTCATCCTTACCCATCACCGTGGAATTATTAGAGCAATAATTAAAGCCCGTTACGACGGATACCGATTAACGCGTGTCTCCAATATCTCCAGCACATTTGAAAAGACCTTCCACGATTGGCATTATCCCCTCGAAAATCGTATGTGCGCGGTTCCATTAAAATTACAATAGCTATAATAATAAGTATAGGCGAGTCTTTCGATGAAGTCCGTGTGTGCACTCTGAGTACAATTAAATTCATCATTTTCACATTTTCACAATGAATTAGCCACCTCATTCATTAAATTTTAATAATTAATTTTTGATATGATATCACCACGTCGAAACGACACAAACTGATATACGAAATTAAATAAAGTTATTTACTGACAATAAAATAAACATTCAACAACGACGGAAATATTTTCAATCAAGAATCTATCAATCTTTCACGGTATTTACTTATAATTTTACATAAATTCTGAACTATAAACCACACGAATGGCGAATGATGAGATATCATCGCCTCGAATGCACAATCGCGACGCTGTACAATATTCGAATGTGAATACAGTGTCTCGGTACTGGCACGAGTGGTACAATTGATCACAAATGACTAAAAGACAAGACGAGCGAGTGACAAATGATATTTCAACCCGTCACAAATTGTTGCCACAAATATTCTCATCACTCTCTCGTCTCCGATTGAACTATTTTATTTGTTTTTTGTCCCAAAAATTTCCTTGAGAATCACGTCAACGCCTGCGCGCCCCTAAGGTACTACCATAAATAGTATTACAAAAAACAAACGAGTTGTGTTTGATCGCAGACGAAGACACATATGATTGCGTTATTATTTTTCATTGAATTCACTTGTAAATGTTGAAACGTCGTGGGAGCAGTGTCACTTGAGCCCTCGACACCAGCGGACAAGCCGACATTTCATGACTTTAGACACATAGACAATTACATAATGCATCCATTACAATTCTACATACAATATTTATTGTTAATTCACGAGTAGATGCTCTCGCATCAGTGCAATTATCGTTTTTATCTTTGGCTGCAGTGAGTGACCAGTCATAAATTTGCTGCACCTTCACCCTTTCCTCAATTTACTACTTATCAATTAATTAAATTCATTCAATTATTATTAATAACTAGTTCGCTACTGACACGAAACATGAATGATCTACTCATTCGTCGTTACATCCCACCTCAATGGCCATCCACTATTCGTCAAAGAATTCAAAAAATGTTTCTACAAAAAATTTTCCTCTCATCAAATCAAAATTCCTCACTCGTCAGCTAAAACTCTTAATATCCTCCGACATCCATTATCTTCTGCATTAATAAATTATAATTATTATTATTAATTATTAATTACACGATAGTTTATACGTATTTCGAAAAAAGTCACAGACATTATTTTATTAATTTTCATTTCATTTGTATGAAGTGTTCTCGGGTGATTCATTAAATCATCAACACGAGAGCGTTGTCTCAAATGCTTTACAGCCTCACCCCTCAAAAATATATATTCATCATTTTATATGTATCCTATTTTTTTGTATTTTCCCCTTAATCTATCGTTTATTAATAATATATACGTCGTATATTCATATAATAATATATATGTGTCCGTTATGTGGCTTATAATCTATTGAATGATGTATGCAAGTATACTTACACTTTTATGTTAATTGTTAATCCATATGTATCTGTGCAATGTTATGTATATTCATCAATTAATGAACGCTCATTACGATAAGTATTCGTCGAAAGAGATGATCGACTGTTTCCAAACGTTCATATCATTATTTTCAATGGACTCTTTTCTCCGATGGTCACTAGGATTGCCGCTACCGGTCCGGCAACCTCAATTGTTCTCAGAATATAATTGTCAAATGATAAACCTGTCTTGGATGAAAATCAAATAAAAACAACAAATCAATAAATCAAAGAAACGAAAGGATTCTATGGCACCTACTTTCTCTTCCATTTTTCATCTTTTTTTTTTTATTTATTTCATAATATAATAATATTATAATAATAATAATAATAATAATAATAATAATAATAATAATTCATAATAATGTATTAGCAATAATAGAGCAATAATAATAATGAAATAGGTATCATTACACTACTTAGGTACAGCTGCTTGATACTCTTGTCTTTTTTTTCTTTCTTTCTTTTTAGGAGGAAATTAAGGAAAATAAAGAGATTTTGGTGAAGAGTCACTTCCGGTCGCGAGGACATTTGCTCCTTGCGATTTTTGTTTTTTTTTTTCGTTGTGGATTATTAATCAATTTTTCCTGCTGTCAAGTTGGTCGTAATTTTGATCGATTTTGGACTTGAGTATCGTCAAAAACGGATCCTCACGAACGGATGCACTCTTTGATTTGTAAAATAATAGAACAAAAATTGCGCAGACACAACTGTATGCAGTTTTTGTTAGTCTGTAGTGTTCCAGTGTAAGTGTGATAATGTTTTTTCTTGTAATTGGAAATAATTATGAATGCACATGAGTGCGACACGATCACCATTCCACTCGAAAAAAGAATTCTCAAATTAACGGGATAAATCATTGGGATAGAAAATACAATGCTCACTTACGCTGAATAATAATTGTTAATGATATACTGATATTTTTTGAGATTATCAATGCTCGCTGCATTTTTGGACTTTCTTTGTCTTGAATTGTTCTCATTTTTTTTTTCCCCCTTTCGATTGGTGATTCACGTCTGCGTTGACGTACTGTCGCTGTCAAAATCACGTTTTCATCGGTTTATAATTATATTAAATTTTCCATTCAATTTCAACGCCACAATTGACCGATCGATAAACGCCAATTCTCATAATTTTTAAAGTCAGCTAGACGTAACAATTACGTACGAATTACAATATGTCTATGATAAGTATATTAAGGCCATGTTTTGAAGTGTTCTGGAGAGCATTTGCGCACAATTATCGCTCATCAATGGTTTTTTCAACTGTTCCACGAGGCGAAAGGTCCCCACGAAAAATGAGGAAAAATGACCAACGATTACGAACACGTCCAAACTAACAGGAAAGGGGCATTGAGATCCCAATTATCGAGGTTTCAAAAATGATAATGTATTTTAAGTTGTGACCCGATTAATTGAGTGATAACCCACGCGACAAATTGTACAGCCTAAAGAGAGTTTTATTTTCTTTAGAAGCTAGAGATATCATTAATCCTACGATTGCACGAGAAATTGGTGTTCCACCGAAAGGCGAGTGGGTGTTTTGATAATAAGAGAATTTTTTTCAATCTGTAATGATGTGCTCCTCCTACCAAGCCATGATATGACGAATAAAAAACAAAACGAAATAATAATAAGCATACGAAAACGAGTCCTCCCAAGCCTCTGTAGTCCCCCACCTCCTCTTAATCACCCACTGTTACCCATCAAGTAAATAAAAATATATATATATATGTATATGTATATATATTCTCGTTAGCTATGTACGCTCTTAACCGTCCGCTTTAAGTTATTTGCATTGACTCGAGTGAAACAACCACAACATATTCCATAACTCATCCTCCCCGGGATCATTCATACTCAGTATCCCTCTCTCATCCTTAATATCAGTTCTATGGCTTACAAAAGAACAGTCTTAAATTTAAGGTCCTCCGAGTTTAATGAGCATTTGGCGAGCGCGCGGGTATTGACCAGTTTAAACTAAGTTGAGACGTGTCAAGTGAACTTTAATAAATGAAAAAGTCAACGATGATCAATTCAACATTAATTAATTAAAGAATTTTTCGTGGAATTAAAAAATTATCAGCGGAAGAGGTGCCAGCGGGGAACAGTTGAAAATTGTAATTGCCCCTGAACGAATTCAGATAACAGTTCTCTGGAACGTATTCAGTTAAAATTCATCGATATTTGGGGGGGGGGGAGGTAGAGCAAAATTGGAACATCAGACATTTAAAAAAAATTTTAACAATTCATCGATGGTACTCATTCCGTTTTAGCAAGCACTGAGTGACTTTTAGACAGTAGAAACAAAATATCCAGTGCCCATTTTGCCCCCTCTCGACCTCTGTCTCCCAGCTCAAATTGGCATCGCGAGATCTCGTCGCTTTAAAAATTGTCCATAATTACTTCTAAGACACGTGCTATATTTATGCGACGATATTCATGCTCTGCACGTGTTCATTAATCAATTAACTTAGATTAAATTGTTGAAATAGTAAAACAGTACGTGTATGGATGTATGTGGCATCGATTCATTAATTTTAGTTTATTCGTTTTTGAATTTTCACGTAGTGATTGGATATCGTCCATGTACGCACGTATTTACCATTACTCAGCGCAAATTTTAACTTCTAAGTCGTTCAAAAATCTAATTAACTACAAACGAGAAATAGCCTAGTGCTCACAACACAGTTCACATAAAGACTCCCTATTCAGAGTGTTTTTTTTTTATTTTTCATTAAACTTAGGAGATACTTTACTTTTTTGTTGTTTAATCATCGTTAATACTCGCGTTTATTTAATTGGCATAATATTATACTCACAGTAATAATATTCAATAATTAATTGTTCAATATATCATCGGTTAAATATATTTTTTATATTATCGTTATTTTTTTTTTTGTATAAATAAATTCATTTTTGTCACTTTTATTATATGTATGTCATATAACTGTGTTTCATTTTTTTGTCTCATTAGCGTCGTTTTTTTCTCGTTTTCTCGTCTCATTGTTTTAGTTCAATCGATTTTACGTGCTGACAGAGGGGAAGGGGCCCATAAAATTACGCGTTCCATTATTATTTTTTTTTTAAGAGTTAATTGGTAATTTTGCTCGCCCATAATTAATCCCCCGTTTAGGTAATTTTATTTAACGAATTATTGTAACAACAGCGTCCCACAGTATCTTACTGGAATCATAGTCCTCCGAACGAGCTGTCTCACTTTTGATTAATGTTAAAATGTTCTCGGGGAATGGGGAAAATCAGTGGAAAGAAGAGAATTTTCATTCTGGAAATGGGAGGAGGGTAGAGAGCCTTCGGATCGCCTGTCGGAGGGACTCGGTTGAATTCATTACTCTTCAGGAATATTAATGGGGTGGGGACACTTGATGTAAGGGCACTTGTTCATATACTAATCTAATTAATCATTTATCATCACCCACGGAGTCTCATTTTTTTTTCTCCTTTTGGCTCACATCATCGGGAATTTATTTTTAGTTAATTTAAATATCTTTTGTTTTCTCTTAGGACTAGATTCAGGCGTGCCATGCGTCTGGCTCCTTTCGTTAATCGATCCGAACGACAGGAAAAGCTAATCAGTTTTATTTATTTATTTATTTTTTTTTCTTTTGGAAGAGGCTAATCTCGCGGATTTTGCTTTAGTTCTTCTTTCATCAGAGAAATAATGTTTTTTCCTGGTCTTTTCATGGGTTTTAACGCACTGATTCACCGCTGATTAGAAGAATTACAGACTATCGTGTATTAGGCACTGAAACATGGAATTTACGAAGAGTTATCGTAGCGTATCTTTTGGTTTTTCCATTCCTCTCCGCCCCTCTGGACTCAGTGGTGCACGACGATTTTATTGTTCAATTTTGGGATTTATTTGTTTATTTTTTGGTAATTGTGTGCATTACTGGCCGGATTTAACCCGGAGATAAGTGGTACTTTCATTTGATCCTTCAGGATCTTCGGGCTGTGAATTTTCGAGGTCTTTTGGAAGATTTTTGATAAAATTCCATCAGTTAATTTCATTAGTTGGTCGTGAATTGTGCAATTCACGGGGAATCCGTCACACAATTTCATTCGCGCAAGAATAAATAAAACTAATTTGACACGTGAAATTGATTGGAGAAAAAAATATTGAACCACAGTGAGACACAACAATTATCCCAGATGTGTGAAGAAATTTAATTGAATTTAACAGTTTCTCTGGAGAATTTTTATGCCCAATAATTTTCATAGAAAAATCCATATTTATTAATTTCATTCCACGAATTAGTGCAGATTGTTTTGTAGATTTGCAATAGAAATTCAATAGAATGTCTCTTCAACACCGCTACCTGTATTCAACTATGTTCATATCTACAATATTAAATTGCGCAAAAAATTGTGGAAAAATAAATTGACATGTAAAAATTCAATGAAATAACATGAATTCACTTTCCGAGATATTTTGGAAGATTTTCATTCCATCATGGTTTGAATTGTTGTGGTCTTGAATTACGAAATTTCGAAACATAAATCTAATTTGACACGTAAAATCACTACTTGGAGAAAATAATGTTGAACCTCAGCGAGATATAACAATTACCCCAACGTCAAACAGCCGAAAGAATAATTGATAAAAGACATCTACGTGGAAAATCAATGTAATTACATTAATCCATTAGCTAACGAATAAAAACGTCCCATAATAGTACGATTGGCAACACAATTAAGCGTATATCAATTGAGTTTTACCGTTTCACCTCAAATTCATTTTTAATAATACAATTTAAAACTTATTTCATTTGTGCTTCACTGCGTCCGAAATTGGACTCTAATTAATGGAAGAGTCAATTTTTCATTCAGTTAATCAATAAATTATTTTCGTCTCATCGCGAGTAACGGAAAAGCGCCTGTAGCGAAACAATCCAGTGTCACACATTTTCCTTACTTCAATGGTTTTCCCCCTTCAATTTTTTCTTTCTCATTGACCTATTACGAGAGGTAAATCTAGGAGCCTTTTGGACATTCAATTAATATGATTCGTTCTGTCATTTACGCCATTATACGATTCTTGAAATCCCTAAAAGACAGAGGACAAATGAAAAAAAAAATTATAATAATGCGGATAAAACGCAAGTCCTCGAAACGCTGGGGATAGTTGCGCTCGGTTGGGCTTCGTTTTCATTACGATAAGTAGCAGTATTAGATATTTCATACACATATATTTTATATATCATTAATTAAATATAATTACTTTTTAGATTCGTTAATGTCGGTTTACAATCGACTGATTATCCCTACCTAATGGGGATTTCAGGCGAACTGTGTAAGTTCTACTATTTTCCCTCCCTTCATTTCTCTTCTATATTTATGACGTTGAAGAATATATTTATTACGTCGATTGACACTGAAAGCAAGCGAGAGTAGAGTGAAATAAAATAAATGGCCCGTAGAGATCGAACGGCAATTGCGTCTGCATTTTTTTTTTCAATTATTTTTATTTCTTTTCTCAGTTTATTCTAGGATAACAGGGACGACATTTAAGTAGTAAGCCCACTGTAATTACCACGCGTTCGTGAAAGATCCTCCGCGTTAGAATATACTCTAAAAATATGTTCTTATTGATATTTTTTTTTTCAAGTTACATTGATCCCTCGTAGGCATTTTTTAAATTATTTTTGCTTTATTTTTTGGCTTCGAATGAGCAGTGATGAGAAGGATTATGCGACGACATCTCCTTTACTTCCTGTTCTCTCGCTCTCTCCCTCTCTCTCTCTCTTTCTCTTGTATCTCAATTTTTCTGCCCCCCTCGTTCTCCTTAAATCTTGACAATCTATCGAAACATTGAGTCTGCAAATTGAAAAATCAATTTATTCGTCGTTCTAGAATTTTTGATAAATACGTACTGATACGTACAGACATATTGTGGATCAAACGACTGTTGATACATGTTGATACGTCAATTTCAGATGTGTAGAGACAAATTGATCTTTCAATTCCTTCGGCTGAGCGCCGCTAGTGTAACTGAGACTTATTATCATGTCGCACGCTCGTTACCTCACACTTTAATAATTTTTTTTCTCCTTTTAAGTGTCAAACGTTACCGCTCGACTGGAATGAACACGCTTCGCCCCTTGGAAATGCACCAAACGGCCTAATTATCCACATTAAACCTTGTTTTTCTGAATACTATTAGCGGACGTAAGTGTAGAGTAGGGGGATTTTGAATAACAAAATTTTTCATTTCGCTTCTCAAATATACTCCAAATTAATTAAATAAATTCCCTGGAAATTCTAGACCTCAGCGTTAAATCTAAAACACTCCCCTAAAAGTGTTTTTTTTTCTACTATAACACGAGTTTTTATAAGGACCGGAAAATTGATTGTTTTTTCACGATATTTTGATTGAAAATTCAATAACTGGAGAAAAATGTTCAGTTAGGGAAACAGGCCACTCTAGAATTATCGGAAAATGGAGGCTTTTTTGTTTTAAATGGTCCCTTAGGACTTCAAAAATGATATTTCAAAAGATTATGGCCGGGGAAAATTCCTTAATACTCGATCATCAAAGTTTTATTCTTCAGGTTGTCAATGATATGTACAATAAACCCCAAATTCTGTAATGCCAATTTATTTCATAATTTTCCTAAAAATAAAAAACATCTAAAAAAGGCAACTTTTTCCGCCTCTAAAGCGGCCTAATCTATTTTTTTAGAAAACGAAAAAGAGAATTTTGTCGAGTAGTAGTGACTCGAAATGAGTAACTTTCATTTTTTCATCACCACTTATTGTGCTTATGGAGAAAAACGCTCTCGGGGGCATTTTAAAATTGACATTGAGGTTTGAATTTTAGGGATTTTTGTTCATTTATTCTGAGCATATTCGAGAGGCAGACCGAGAAATTCTTGTTTTTGAGAAGTACATGTAAAGAGATATTCTCCGAGGGTAAATAAAGCAAATGTGTCTGTGTATGTGTTGTGTATGCATTAGTTGCATTCGCACGATAGATGAACACTTGAATTCTCCTCATTACATTATTCATCTCCAATGAATTGTGATAGATTAATCTGCAACAGGTTTCCATCAAATCTTTCTCACGTTATAATTTATTTATAAATTGTATCATTAGTGTTTTTTTTTGCCTTTTTAGTTTTTCATGCTTATTATTACCGATATTAAATTGTCACATTTCTTCTTGTCTATAAATAAATACCCTTACATGTGTGTTCATTATACTTAATGTCTAATATGCATGCGCATCCACACTTATCTCTCTCTCTCGCTCTCTTTACATTTTCATCATTTTTTACGTCGATTTCATATATATTTTCTTCTTCTGTGTAATTACGTCGTATCTCACACGTCTAATACTTAATTTGAACTGAATCAATCGGCCGTCGGTCATAGAACTAATTAATAACGAAAAAAAAAAAAATAGAAAAAAATTCAATGACATTCTGTAACCTTTCCTTTGTAAGTGACAACCGTTTAATCCGACTAGTCGACGTACCCTAATGCAAGGCCCGCAGTTATTTCTCTCAATTAATGTGGCACAAAATTATTGATTCCATCGAAACCATTGAATCACACACAGCAGAATTAAATCCTGGAATATTCTTCAGTCAATTCTGCGATTGATAAAAATGAGAGGTTTCTTACGTTATCATCATTGTGAGTTTATACTGACGACAGGTTACTCCACTTCGAGTGATTATGCTCCTCCTCCCATTTTCTCTCGTTTTTATTAATCGCAGAATGCAGTGTGCCTTATTGAACGCCTGCCTTAGAAAAAAAAATATAATGGAATTGAAAAAAGAAAAACAAGTCCTATAATTGAACAGCCTCGACGAGGAAAAAACTTTCGAGGTAGATTCGAATGAATACTCGCTTTCGGAGAAACGCTCTATTTTGTTTTTTTTTTCTTTTCATTGTTTCTTCTCGTGTTTATTCATTTAGTAATTGCCTTTATCACGAATTTGTAAACCACGATGCAAATCGACGAATCGTTGATCGAGTAAAATACGAGATCCCTTTCTGTTTTGTTTTTGCTTCCTCAAACCCACATTTGTAACATTCATTTGCGTTTTTAATATTAAATAAATCGAATGATTACAACGAAAAACAATAATAATTAATCGATGATAAAGATTGAAAAAAAAAAACATTACTGAGATACATATAAGGCTTTTTTTTGTTTTTTTACGAGTATATTACAAATACGTTCTCACCGTAAATTCAGTTATTTAAATATCGTTTCGAGTAGTAGATTGTTGATATAACAATTAACGATAATCATAGTGGTATGCAACAATAAATTGATAGGATTCATCATCGTTAATTCAACAATTGTCTTGAATTACCAGATAGGAGAGGACAATGGCTACAGCGACAGTTGTGACAGCGATTACAAGTGGTGATTTAGACTTAAATGAAAAATAGTCCCACTATTTGTCAATAATGGAACTGCTACATTTACTTTTGATATAGTTTTCACTAATTTAATCAATCATTGTCCCTTTCACTCGCTTCATCCTCGAGCTGTGAAATAAGTGCGGTTTAGGGGGGAATTTTTACTCATTTGTTAACTATATATTATAAGGTAGGATTTAATCGATGAATTTAGCACTCTCAGAAGCTCACAGATGCTAAAACGATGGATCGTCAACAAGATCACAGATTGATACTGGCGTTAATAGTGAATGTTAACGCGAACCGACCCGCCCTGCATTTATGATTCATTGGTTGTGACTTTTTTTTTGCTTTTATCTAGGCTTAATGCAGAGCTTCAGAGATTAAATTATAGTGAACAATACAACTAGGAACGAAGCGCAATCCGCGTGCCGTGGGGAACCGTATGCAGTGATTAATGGGGTTTTTCTTAACAATTTTGTTACTAGATTTTCATTAATTTCCTTCACAATGCTCGACTAGTCCGACTCCACAACGACAGCTTACGGAATTGAGAAAATCGGTGAAAATTTGAGTGTCACTGACACCTCAATTCTCAATTTTTTTTTCATTTCAGGTACGAGACTTAAGGGCCGATTCGACAATAGTCACATCTTTTACTTGACTCTTTCTCACATTTTCGAATAAATTAAGGAGGAAATTATCGAGACGAGTAACTAGTACAGCCCTTCTGGGATTAATCACTCAGAAATAAACTTAAATTCAAGAATATCAAGTGCCAATTGTGACGTTGATGGTTACTTTTTCTCATTACTTAATTATAAACTAAATGCATTTTTATTTTAGTGAGCAGATTTATATTTGGCCGAAACAATTGATTACAAAATAAAATGTTATTTCATCTGGGCTTTCATTTTCTTTTCGTTATCCTCATTTTTGTGCAGTTAAAAATCTTTTTGCGCGCCTCGCGTCGAGCTATCCAGACACATTTATTTGATCTTGACAATAAATCGATATTCAATGCGTTGAAAAAGCGGTGGGGAAGTTATTCAGCGAATTAATTAAATGATCAAAAAAAAAAAATTAATAGTCAACAAGAAGGAGAAAAATAAAATAATGATTTGTGACTTTGTAAAGTGTCTTCGAAAGAGGTCAATAATGGCGACGTTGGATTTCTCCAACTGCTAATTAATTTTCTTCAAACGTAACGCTACACAATAATAATAAAAAAAAAAATTGTTAAAACCAAAATAGAAAAAAAAAACCCTTACGAACTAAAATGGCATAGAAAATCAGATCCTACAGACTATTAAAGGCGACACTAGAGAAATTCGCCGGAAGAAATACCCGGTACACCAGAAAATAATATAATATAATAATTTATAATTAATAATAGTAATAATATAAGACACTCGTTTTTTTCTCAACTCAAAAAACCTACAATCGGAGATAAAGAGCAACAAAAAATATATATAGACTGAGGAAATAAATGTGGGAGGGAAACCGCAATATTCATCTTTGAGCCACGACAATGATACTTCCTTAATGTATAACAAATGTCAACCGTTCACACACTCACGCCTTATCACTCCCACGAAAACCTGATCACATACTCGCACCTTTCGAACATTTTTTTGCGTTTTTCTTTCATTTTTTTATACTTTTTTTTTTGTTTTTCCTTACGATTTACTTCATTTTCTCCCACACATGGAGACGCAACGGTCCTCATACGATGATTACTATAATTACTTGATGTTTTTTTTTGTATTTTTTATGAATTTTTTCCCCTAAAATTACGCGCAAACGTCAACTATATCCTTAGAACAACGTCTCTCGTCGGACAAGACACGAGAATATCACATTGCAGGTGTTTTTTTCCTTATAATAATCCTAATGTACTAGAAAATAATCGTTCTGCTCTCGGGATTGTTTGAAGAAAAAAATAAATAAAACGTAGAACCCGTCCGACCCGATCGAGGCTCTCGAGTTCAATCGCTCTCTACTATTATTTAAAATGTAATTATTAATTGAAGATTGTATGGGCCTCACGTATCAGTGTCAACTCCAATGAGGATAAAAATTCCTGGTATTATTATTATTCTTTTTTTTTTTTGGTATCGAGATGGAAATGAGAGACTCGCCCGGAGTAATGAGTGATCGTAAATCGCTCTTTCTCGAGATCAACAACAAACGTTATCTCCAAAGTAAAAATGAACAAACGTTCTCTAACATTAAAATATCTTTTTGTCATGATTGTATCCGCATCGTTGTTGAGAATTGTTTTTTGCGGCTCCACAGGAGGGGCTGGGGGGGGGGGGGGGGGGGGGGGGGGGGGGGGGGGGGGGGGGGGGGGCTGGGGACAGGCACGTTATTTATTTTTAACTTTCAGAAAAATACATAAAAAGCTCAGTACTGTAATACTAGGAGCAAAAATAAAATCGAGGTAAATGTGAGAAAGAGAGAGATAGAAAGAAGAAAAAGAAGAAGAGAGAGAGAGAGAGAGAGCAAGCAAACATCAATAACAGGAAAGACATCGATCCTTAAAGATTAATGGACGAGCAGCAAAGGTTGTGCGATGAATTCGATGCACTTCAATTATCATTATTATCGTTTCAACTTTCTTCAATGAACAGGGATTATCATCGAGGGAGAAAGAGCGATGATGACGTGATCGTTTGCTCCAACGAGTTAAGTCTTCGAATTCCTCAACTCTTATTATTTTGCATTGGAGATTTCTCGGGGAGAATTAATTAAAAACAAACAAACACTGTGGACCACATAGTTCTCTAATTATTCTCTCCCCGAAACTATCGATAATCGTTTAAACAATATGTAATGTACGGTAGGCTAATAGCTCTTCATAAATATATATACTTACATATATATTATTGAAAATCGTGAATTATCTTTCTCCCTACTGGTACTAAAATTATATTTTATATATTTATTCATTATATTAATGTGTATCTATCAAGGGGGGACCGCGTGCGCATCAGAACGCAATAAGTTACATCTAAGTTATTGTATTATTTTTTTTTCCTTTTTTTCTTTTTTTTTCAAATTCCGCTTATGCGCCGTTACTCCCCCGGGGTGATATACAAAGGCTTTTACCCTCCACCCATCGTCTTCCCATAGTCTCATTACTCTAATTATGACATCCCCAATGGTATCCCATTACTCGAAATGTCCGCAATGATTCGCAAAAAGAGACCCTAAGTTTTTTTTTGTTTATCTAAATTCAATATTATCACAAGAAATAATCTTTCTACAGCTGAGAAAGAGTTCACTTAAACTTCATTTCTTTGATTCGGTTCGATATATTACATTGGCCACACGTTTTAATTTCCACGTAATGGCGGAATACTTGGATAAACGAAATGTAGGAATTTATTCACATCAATCCGGGTTTTTATCCTAGTAATTATCTCTCTTTCTGTTTATCGTTCTCTCTCTTTCTCATTCTTTTAATCAATTACAATCATTAATATCTCCAACCCGGAAATTTTCTACGAACACAATAATCATCTCTTGCATCATTAATCCGATAGCCGATAAATTAAATAATAAAAGAAAAAAAAATTAATTATTGTTAAAATTCACGACAGCCCGAAGTTAAATGCCAAGTACGAGGAACAATTCTGACTAATAAATTCAGAGTCATTTATTGTTCGTCCATCAGTGATTCTAATTCCGATATAATTCAATAATAAAACATTTGACCCGTCATTTTCACGCGCTCCGACCGGGCAACTATACGTATCATACCTTAAATACCGGTTAAAACGCTTATTCCTTCGAGAAATCCTTAAGTCTACGTCCGTTGAATACCAGAATCATTAACTTTGAATATTGAATATTTCTCACCTCCCCCGTATTAACAAAATGGGGAAAAAAAAACTTTGAAAACAAGAAAATTGCTATTAAAAATGATTACGTGCCGATGGGGCCCTAGAAATTAGTACGCTCTTTTAGACTCTCCACAGAATCATCCACTCGACCTATAAATTAAGTAAACCATGATTAGTAGTTTATCATTCTCCCAAATTCGTGTGCAATGTGTGTTTCCCATTATAAATTTACATATGTATATAAAGAAACCTTACTTCGACGTTGTATTGTTAGATAAGCGTGTTTTCGTGTTGTCATCATTTCCCCACCCTAGTCCAAAAAATAATAATAATCCCACGTCATAGAATCTTTCTCCCAAGTCACTCTATCTCCAAACATCTTACAACTTGCTATTATCATGAACGTTTCTTAAACATTAAAATTCGCTTATAGTTATTCCGAGGTCTATAGTTAACTTTATACTTAAAAGTTTCTTTCCTAGCTCAGTGGGTCACTCTCTCGAAACTCTTGTAATAGTAAAAGCGATGTTAATTCTCTCGTTACGTCCGCGGCCCGTTAATTTAATCGCACTAAGTCACATCCTCACGTCAAGATTGTTTCTTTCATTTGAATCTTTCGTTTACTTCCCGCTCAGTTAATGTTGATTGTTGAGTTTAATGGTGCATTTGTCTTCGTATTTTTACTCCTCAGAATCAATTGTTCTGGATTATTGCGTTCCCTGTGAAATTGAAAGAAAAAACAGAGGGGGCAATTTTTATTTATTTTCCCTTACTCTTACTCGGTTGTCGTTTGGTTTTCAGTCCATCAGGTACCTTCGACGTTGGAAAAAAAAAAACTTGCTTATGCTAACGACACATCCTCAGTCGCCCCATAGCCCTCACGAGTTTTCTTTTCTCATTCAACCTCAATTTGCCTCTTTTAAATTTTAAACAACAGTTCCTCCCTTTCTATTTTTGTCTCTCTCTCTCTTCCTTCAATTAAAATTGTTCTTTTGTTTTCATTTTGCTTACGAGGAGACGGTCGTTAACGAGACAGTTGCTGTGAAAATTGTGGCCCATAAAATTGTGGCCGTTCCTCGTTTTAGTATTCGTTATCACAAGGAGGCATAACGCTAATACCGGCCAGTACTTAATGCCACCACGACTTGACTCGAATTAAAATGTGATTTTGTTTTTCTCCCCCCTTTTTTCATCTCCCTCACGCGATATCTTTACTTTATCATTAATTATTCTATTTATAATAAGTTTTGTTTTTTTTTTCGTTTTTTCGTTTTTTTGCTCCTCGTTAATCGTTTTTTTTTTTTTTTTGTTAAACTCTACATTAATAAATGGTACAGAGACACACTGGACATTGGCACGACAGGTGGCATTTAGATTTAATATAGAATAAAATTTACGTTATTGCGATAACATTTGGTATCGTTGTGTCGTTGCCCGGCCAGCCCGTAGATATTTTTTTTTGTATTTTCCCTTTCATTTTCCGTGTTTTGCGATATTTTCCTCCTTAACCCTCGGCAGGACGGCGGGCAGCGACGTCAATGCTTTATTTTTATCTTTTTCATTATTATTTTTCTTTAAGATTTCATTCTTTTGATTAGATTGGTACAGTCTAAGTTTGATACTCGCTGCAGTCTTCAAACTGTCCAGCAAAAAATGGAACACTCCCCGACACGATCAGAGACCTTTGGCCTTGGGTTTTACTTTATTTATTTATTTTTTTTTTAATTATTTGTGTACTTGTTTCGTTTCTATGCTGCAGTGATTCAGACTGAATTACGGAGTCTGATGAAAAATACGTGTTTTTAGATTTTTCTCTACTGAAATAATTGTTCTCTTCTTTTTGAAAAATTATCATCGTGTAACACATTCACTTGATTGTGCGTGAGAGTTACAAGAATTGAGGTAATGAAGTGGTTTTTTGCTTGTTTCCCTTACTTTTCGTCATAATTCCGTAATTCAACGTCGGAATCTCGATAAAAATTCTAGCTCAACGCACAGTATTATCAGTATTTGAGGTGCCACAGAGAGCTTCCGCGGGGGGCACGGGTGGGGGGCGTTGAGTGGGTGGGGCGGGGGGTGGGTTTTGACGTTCATGCGCTCTTGAACCCGATTCGATGGTCTCCGAGATAGCAGATCGGATTTATCAAATTACTAAACTTTATCGTATCTTTATTCGTAGCATTCTGTCTCTCAGTTGAATTTAATGTTGCTTTTGTTTTTTTTTTTAATTTATTCACTTGTTGATTTATCGCAGTAAGATCGTTTGGCTGTTCTTCCATTCTTTGTGACCATCACGGACACGAGAATAATTTTTGTCTCTTCGTTAAATTTATAAATTAATTTTTGTTTTGTCTTTTTTTTGTTAAGTAACTCATTCCGATAATCAATCATTATTATTAACCTTAATTGACATTTTCGAGAAGACTCAATCGACATTTGTAATAATTTCAATTTTTAGCGTCAATGTGTGCTCGAATGTCGCGCTGCCACTATTAGCTTTCATTTTTCAGTGAATACCGGGGTGAATTGTTTCGATAAGTAGGCGATTATTTGCTCAGTTTATTGTATTTTTGCTTTGTCTCTATTTAACGATGGCTAAACGAAAGCAGGAAAATAAATTAGGGCGAAACAAGTTGCTGACAAGTTGCTGACGAGCTCGAACTTTAGTTTCATTATTTTCTAACGATCGATGAAGATTGATTATATACGCTGATGGATTTCGTCAGTGCCAACTGACATTGGCTATTGTGATGAGCCGTTGGACTCGATGCCCCGTTTTTCCTCTCTACATCGACTCACCTCCCAGAAGATCTCCGGGTAAGTACGAGTTGAGGGAACTTGGTGTTGTCCTTTGTGCTTCACCGCTATCAATTCCAGTGTTGCTCCAGAGGGAGTTTGTAGTGGGTGGAGCGCCCCAGAGTTGACTGCAACTGCCGCCCCAGGTGTCGGGGGGTGGGCCTGCTTTGTTGGAGGGTCGAAGACCCCAGCCACTGCCACCGGAACTGCCTGTCTGTTGCTGACCACCGTGACTCAACTGCTGGAGGAGGGTGTGGACCTCGCTGTCTGCTGGAGACTCGGCGAATATTGTCGTGTTGCCGAGGACACAATTGTTCAAGGCTCCTTGAGCCTGCAAATGTGCAAAACAGTTTCAGAAAATATTCGATGTGATCAGTACTTTCATAAAAAATAAAAGATTGTTGAATTAAAAAATAGGTTTAAGCATATTTTTGTAAAATGACTCATTTTTCGCTGAGTGATTATAAAAAGATATCATCAAGATAATATCTTCAAATTTTTCTCAAATTGTCTTTCTACACAATTGTTCAGTTTTATTTGTTAATTATTGTTAATTATGCCATCCTCTCCGTATTAAATGGTGCATCCCAAATAAAACCAAAAATTGAATGCGTGTTAATGTGGAATAAACTCTAATTGTTAATTCTACTGACCTTGCTAGACTCATCCCGTGAAGAGTATTTAGTAAGGGCAATTCCATGATTCAGGTACAGACGAAAATCTTGAACAGGGCCGTGCTGCATACACAGTGTTTTCAACGTCGAGCCATCAATCTGAGGTGTCAAATTCTTGAGCAACAGCCAAGTCCCGCCAACGAGCCAAGCAGCATTGCTTCCACCTCCTCCACCACCGCCAGCCGATTGGAGGCCCCAGGAACTGGAAGACCGACTAACTCCACCCAGTCCACCCCAGCCATTGCTGGTATTGCCACCTACACCTTTGCTACTGAGACCTGGTGGTGGACCCTGACGAGCTTTGTTCATTGGGGCACCCCAGAGTTCTGATGTCACTGCTGTTGGTGGTGGTGCTGAGTCTGTCCAGGTATTTTTAGAGCTGCAAAATAAAGAGTCCATTAATTCCAGTTCTAGTTCATCTTCATTGCTGATAAATATACCAAAGATTTATCACCAATTTTGGATAACATGACAACTAAATGTGGTTTTCAGTTTTTCTGACATTCCTTCAATTAGTTTTATAAGTAGCACTGCGAATGTTTCAATTCATAATTTCTATGAGAATCCCAATCCAACTTTTGTTTACTCAGTAATAAAATTTACTGTTAATATTAAAATAATTCAGTGCTGAGAATTCAATCTTGAAATCACGATTTGGCAGTTACTTTTTAACATAAATATCAGTATTTTTGTTCTCTGCTATTAGGGAAGATTGACTCACAGCTTATTTTTATTTATATCAGTAATTTTTTACTTGGATATTTATCTGATATTTATTATTATTGGGTAGAAAAAAAATAATAACCTTGAGAATGCGCTGGGTGTTGTTGCAGGTGGATTGAAACTCCACGTAGAGTTACTTAGACTAGGAATCGAAGTGTCAACATTTTGCGACTGAGGTGGTGGCGATGTTTTCGAGCTCGATGAGAATATGGTATCAGGATCTTTAATGGCCGCTAGTGACAATGATCTCACAACGGAGCCTGGAGTAATACTGGGATCGTCCTCAATGTTCTTCATCTGAGTGCCCTAAAAAGACCAAATATAGGCAACTACTGACACGATCCCACGAATCATCCACCTCGAGGTGCACAGACTAACGTGAGATTAACTTAAAGAGGTAATAATAGCTAATATAAGTTATAAGTTATCGAGTAAACGATTCTCAGTCTAAATGGCACACGTAAATGAATTTTCCAGTATATTGGAATTCATCGTCAAATTACTTTTTACGGGAAAAAGTAAAAATCTTGCTGATGGTTGAATGACTGTATGTGTTGATGTTTTATGCTGATATTTTCATGTGCCATATGGACTTGTAATCTCATGTAAACTGGGGTGGGATTACCTTCCACGGTTTGCCAGGCTCGAACTCTGGGACTAGATCAGTGAATGCAGCACTGCCTGGCTGCCAATCCTTTCCATCAGTGGCGTCATTGTTACCAGCATCTGGCCAACCGCTGTCACCAAGTCTAGTTGACCATGTACCATCAGCCTGTCCCAGCAGTGGATTCATGTTTGGACTGCTGTGAGTGTGTGTCAGACCAATTGGTGTCTGTGGTGGTTTACTGGTAGTGCCTGGTGCACGTGAAAATTCATTTCCAGCTATGTCGCCGTCTTTGTCAAGTGACGGTAGTTTCCACTGATTCAATCGCGACTGCTGCTGGCTGACTGGTGGCTCCTTATTCATTGTCAAATCGCTAAAGCTATTCTGAATAGCTGACATTGGATCATGCACTGATGTTTTGTAATAATCAGACGATTGGGAAGGTACAGGATGTTGCTGTTGCTGTTGTGCCTGTTGTTTCATGTACGTTGCCTGCTGCACGGCTATTTGATTCTGGAGATTGGCAATTTGTTGCTTTGTTTTTGTTATCTGAACACTTATTTGGAGAACAGTCTGGCTGTTGCCCTTCAGTGAACTCTGGACCGAGTGCTGTTGGAGAAGTTGCTGGAGAACCTTGATTTGTTGGAGCAATTGATTCAGGAGAATCAGGGTGGGCGGTGCCAGGGGCTGATTCAGTATCTGCTGGTTGAGATAGCCTTCCTGGACGGCTAGTTGAATCTGCTGGACCAGCATTCGTAGTTGCTGCGTACTCGGCGGATTCTGGGGTGTTCTCGATGCCTGAACAAATTTTAGTCGTTAGGTTATCAATTAATGGAGATGGAGAACTGAGGTAAAGTTATCAGTGTTCGAAGTCATTTGGTAATCGAAATAATAAAGTAGATTTTTCAGAAAATGAAAAAGAAATTTAAAAAATTCACGATCATTTTCTTCAGCCGGTTATTACTTATCGATTTTCATATTTATTTATGAAAGTAAGATAATACAATTTGCTTACTCAAATAAATCAATTTTAATAAGACAAATTCCTGCAAAACTGCAAGTTTTCATCATCAAATACTTTGAGTCTACAATATTCAGGAGACAAATGAATCTATTAATTCAAACACCGGTTGGTTCACTCAATGCGAATTATCGATTACACCAAAGAACTCAGAGTTTTATTTGTGCTATAATAATCAACATTGAAATGTGCGAAGTTTGAAGCACAGATATTTGACTACGGCATCCGCATTAATGCGAATAGCTTTCTTTTTGCGAATTTACTTATGAGACATCAACCGTTGGCGCCCTAATTTTTTAAATATATTTTCTCTTGCTCATGCTGCATGAGTAGAATTCAATGGCCAAGCGTAATTGTCATGCAAACGAACGATAATGAATGGAAAATCAATTCAGGATAAAACAAACGCACAGAAACCATACACAAAAGCCAACGGAGGAATGAAAAAAAAAATTTCTGTTGATTGTTTATTTCGGCGTGAATGTGGTTCAAGCGGGAGAGAGGAAAGCAAAGAAATTTTGAAAAAAAAATTAAATAAAAATATCGCTGGGACAATTTCTGCGCATATGCGTGTGCCGTTCGTCAGGTATTGTCACCTGGTTAAAGGGCGGCTGCGGAGGATTGGCGTTTGGTTGTTGTGGTGGTTGCATTTGCACTGCTGGCTGTTGCTGTTGCTGCTGCTGGAACTTCAAAAGGCTGGCACTGGCCACCGAACCACTTACGCTGCCACTCCCTGCCCCGCTAGGCCGCACACCCAGGCACTCGCCCTGCGTTACATAATACCCTTGTACCCCAACTGTCTTACCTAGCCGCCTCCATATTTCTCTCTCCCTCTCTTTTTTTTTTAGTTTTTTATTGTCGGGATTGTCAGGATTGCGAGCGAATGCAACCAGGAGTCAGAGGGGAAGATCAAAGATGATTCAAAGTTTTGGGATTTGGGGAACTGCGGACATTTGGAACACTGGCGTGAATTCTATTTCGAGAAATCGCTTTGGAAATTCTGATCAACTAAGAAATGCCACAATTAAATCCAGTAATAAAAGTTTTTCCGAGAAAAGCCTCGCCCCTTTTGCGATTTCTTTTTTATGTAAACAAAATTATATTAGCAATGAACCTAATGAATTAAATTTCTCATAATTAACTGAAGAAAATGAGTAATTGAAAATTTAAAAAGATGGAGTTTGCAAAAGGTTTTATCAAATACACGAAAAAATTGTAAAGTCGATAAAAATTGGAAGATTTCAAAAAATAATTGCAAGTTGGCACTAAATATTCGCGATTAATTCATTAAGTTGCAGAATTTCCTCCGCATTTCTACCTAAAAATCATGAATCCCTTTCCAATTTTGTGTTTTAATTTCGAAAACAGTACTCAAGTCATGAAATTTCAATGCATAATTTTCTCTTCCTCTACTCCATGATCTTATTAAATACTTTGAATGTTCCACACTTAGGTACCTCCCTCACTCCAGAAAGACTCGCTGGCCAGACCGTTCAAAAAGAAGAGAATTCTCCAAAAGTATAAATCGTAAAAGAATTCACCTCAAAAAGCCAACTACTGTAATGACTGGCTGTATTCGCTAGTGCATCTGATTACCTGTTAACCGCACCTTCACCAGAAGAGCACCAACCCAATAACAATTGTCTTACGCTAGCAAACTAGTTACGTCTCTCAAATGCAAGAAATTTTGGCTTCAATAGATGAAAAAAGGATACACCTAAATTCCACTTCAATGACACACAACCATTTTTTTTCTCTCTTGTTATTCAGCGTTATCCACTCAAAATCAATGTTTCCACCGTACCCAGGGATCAAATGCTCAACTCTTGAAATCTCTCCGGTAAAAGTGTACACATGGGAATTATGGTCAAGTACATGCAGATTTAATCGATAAACTTACCTGTGGGAAAGACATTTGCTGGGCTACGTGACTGAATTTCGGATATGCACCGGACATGGATGATGGGTTGGTTGGATCATAACCGGACGGTACATCCTGACGACGCCAATCCAGTGAACGTATTTGGAGAAGCTCCTGAGCCTCTTCCCGATTCATTTCACGCTTTCTGAGGGCTGTTTCCACATCTTCCTTCTATATTTTTCAAACGAAACGACAATATGGTTAACAAAAATTCAACACACCCCGATGTCCCGTATCTGGTAGAACACACCGTAACAAATGATTTCCGAAACAGGTAGGAAAAGTGTGATTACACACATCAAATAATACTTTTGTACTTCCCTACGTAAGTTCTACAGAAATACCTCAAAATTTTCAGTTCAACTTGTACCAATTAATTTATAACTATCATCAATGATACTTAATTTTCAGTGTTTAACTACAAATCAAGATTATTAACCAATTGACCAAGTAAACGAAACCATCCATAAATAGTTAAAAACCGGCAATGGACGTGAATAATGTAATAAAAAAAAATGAATTACCTTGTAGCCCAAATCGCACAGATACCGGAACTCCCTACTGTTCCAAATGACTTCTTTAGTGAGTGCTGGTTTGCTAGGATGCCCCCAGCTCGTTGGCTCCATGTCAGTCTCTCCCCAACTTCCTGAAGGGCCCATTGCCTTAGGCTTGTGGCCGCTAGGTCCGCCCCAAGAAGCAGGATTGAGTGGTGGTTCATTCCACGATGCTGGAGTTTTAGGCTCATCCCAGTTGGTGGTCTCATGTGGTCCCTCACCCCACGAGCCATTGCGACCGCCAGGTGCCCCTGGATGTCCCCACATGGGTCCACCAACGTCTGGTTTCATAGGCTGACCAGGCATGCGATTTTGCGGCATTCCAGGGGGGCACTGCATTCCACCCCTTCCCAAATTCTGCGAGGGAAGATCCTTCCAGTGTGACACTTTGCTCCCAGCCATTGGACGCTGATTAGCAGCTGGATTGCCCCAGAGGCTAGTTCCATCATCGTAATTCGCCACATTTCTTCGCTGAGCCGGTGGCGAGGGCTCCTCCCAACCAGAGGGCTTTCCAGGCATCATCTCCTTCGGTGGTGGTGCTGCCCACTGATTCATACTCGATGGATTAAGCATCTTGGCCGGTGGCCCTGAGGGATGTTGGTGAGCCATCTGATGATGCGGTGGTCCGGGTGGTTGTCCCCACATGGCATCAGCACTTGCCCCATTCAAACGTCCCGAAACACCCCCACGAATATCACCACGCATATCCGCCATTCTGGGATCACGTGCCATGGGATCCATGGGGCGCAGATGCTCCCTGGGATCCATGGACATGCGGTGATCGCGTGGATCACGCATTTCTCGTGGATCAACCGATCTGATATCTCTGGGATCGCGTGGATCAATTCTAGGATCTCCCCAGCTAGGTCCTGTCTGATTGCCAGTGGCACCCGCCCACTGAGGAGTGTTGGGTTGAGTCGGTGTTGGTGCACCTGTCCAAACATTTGAGGAATCAGCTGCCTCGTCATCCTCACCCCAAGTACCACCGATGTTTGTGGATGGTGTGTGGCCCCAAGGGGTTTTCGCTTGCTGAGGTGGCGGAGGCTGGCCTCCATTGCGCAAATTGGCTTCCCACAGATCAGTACCATTGTTGACAGGGGGCTTCCACATGGGTACACCATCTTTATTTAGATTTGGCTCTGGCGATGTTGGCACATCCCAATTGGTGTCTTGATTTACGTGCTGACAGCCCCAGCCATCCTGACTGAAAAGGGCCTCTCTCATGGTATTAAGTTGCTCCAATTGCAGCTTAGTTGCGGCATTCGGCGGCATAGTTGGTGGTGTTGTTGTACTGGTAGTGCCAGTTGATGCTACAGTGCTCTGCGGGGAACCTACCTGATTGTTATTGCCATTGGCACCGGGCGGGCCACCAGCCGGTGGTGATTGCTGAACATTGTTGCCGTTGTTATTGGAAGCCGGTTGATTAGGTCCTGGCCCTACTGGAGCATTTTGCTTTCCCTGTGGCCAGGGGCTATTTGGATTCTGCTGAGTTGGATTGGCTGGTTGGGATGTTGGCGGTCCCGCCTGTGAGTTGGATGCTACATTTGGATTGTTCGTTTTATTCACTGCTGATGAATTAGTTTGATTTCCCTGTGGTGGTCCTTGATTCTGATTTTGATTTGGATTGCCAGTGACTGGACGATTGACATTGTTCGTAGCCCAGTTTGATGATGGCGGTGGGGCATTACCAGGTGTACCACCCCAACCTGATGAATTGGGATTATTGTTATTTGGTGTTGTTGCTTGAGCTGAGCCCCAGTTTGTACCGCCACCGGTATTGAGTGAACTCTCACCGCCACCTGCGAGGGACAACATTGTTGGGATTCCCCAGCGTTTTTTGTAGTCAATTATGGGATCAATGTGAGTATGTTTAGTCGTACTGTCACCGAATAGACTGTGCAGGGCCTTCTTGAGCTCCAAATGTTGGCTTTCGCACTTGCTCTCGTTGTTTTTGTACGCCTTTTGACAAGCAGGAATGAGAGCACGAACGTATGCGATCAGTCTTGCCCAATTACGAGTAAATGGCCTTGCATCAGCATTATCACGTTCGTTGATATATTCATTCACTTGTTCATTATAACTCGGCGAGTTCATCTCAGTGCTGGATATTTGCTCGTTGGAATAATTCGAGGGGCTTGTTGATTCACATTGAATCGTAGATATTGTTGGGCTCACTCTCTTCGATATTTTCTCGATAACGACACGAGATTCAACAGGTACTGTTTCAGTTTGGGATGTGACGGTGGCTGATTGGCTTTTAAGCGTCATCGTAGGCTCGCAGGTAGTAAGTGTAGGAATGTTGACAGGTGATCTGACACGTTTAACTCGCTGTTGTTCATCAGACACGTCAAGTCGAGCTTGATGAGACGTTTCAGACTTATCGCGGTGCTTAACGCTCAGCGTAGACTTAGATACGGACTTAACGTTACAGTTAGATTCAAGACCAATCTTAGTAGACACTTGATACTTATTAATCTTATAGCTATCATTTAGAGGCTTGTTAGACTTATCGTTATCCTGAAATGAAAGAGCACCAACAGTAAATATTGTTGCTTCGGTACGGCTAATACCATCATTTTGAGACCCTAACATACTAACATTAGTAGTCATTACACAACTAGTCTTGTAGCACACAGCGACGTTAACAGTGTCATCGATAACATCTGGATTATTGTTACCATTAATATTCCTCGTAGTTATATCATCGTATTCATCACAATTAACACTGCGATTAACACGACGAAATATCATTTCATCAGACCCTTCAGTATCATCAATAATGTTACAATAATCACTATTATTAGCAACGTTGTTGTTTTTATCGTAACCCTTACTCTTAATCAATAATGGAACACATATGCGTTGCGTCAGCTTGTTGACGGTGACGTGCGACAGTTGATAATATTGAGAAGTAACAGGAGACAATGCTCGGACTTGAGTGAGATTATCATCATCAATGAGAGATTGAAAATTATCAATAATGTGGTCGGTGAATTCGTTTTTGGAAACGATAAGCGTAATGGAAGAACGGGCATTATTCATAGCCGTTAATTTGTGAGCACGATACAACAATACCGATTTCTCCCTGTTGTCAATGAAACCATCGTGTGATAATTGGGAAGCATCGTTCATCATATTACAAATACTCTGATTGCAATTCTGGACATTAGACGTTAGATTGACGACTGTTGGATTGTAAAGGCCAATAGCGTTAATTCCACCAATCATATTACTGGTAACTACTGATGATATTTCACCAATTGCTTTAACACGACATAATCGGTTACGGTCAATCGTATCATTATCAACTAAAATAACCGGGATTCCAACAGCATTAATACCAACGAATCCATCGCCAGTAACATCTAGATTGTAATAGTCACCGTAACTTTTTGAGCTGAGCAATATCACAGACTTTGAGTTATTATTACTTATCATTCTAATATTAGCCTTAATGTTATTGTTTTCGCCGTGGTGAAGGCGGGACCCTAGTAAGGAGTAATTGTCGACAAGGTTGGCGCGATAAAGCTGCCGCTGGGGGCAATCAGACTTGGGTATCCTAACTAGGCTAGGTACCCCAGCGGTACAACAATCAACGCCTATCGTATCATTTAAACGTACACTTAACATTAGTACCCTAATGCTTATAACGCTAGAGCTATCCTTATTATCACTTAACGGCTTAGACGTAGACTTAGAGTTATCGGCTGAGCTGCCCAGTTTACCAAGCGAGCCCGGTGTATTTTGCTTTCTGTACTTGTGATGATTATGTTCTGCATTGTTGTGGTTATTTATTATATCATTATTATCGTAGGTTAGAAGGTGATTTGTTGGATTTTTTGTGGTTTCTGGTGCCACTGACTGGCAGGCCTCACCTCCATCGGCAAAGCTGAGCTCACCTGCAACATCATCCCATGTTTCGACTTCTTTAAATCTGATTTCATACTCAGTCATATTTTTTTCCCCCCATTTCAGTCTTTATCAAATAGTATACTTTTATGGATATGATAATTCACGTCCAGAATTTTTCTTCCAAGTAACAGTGCTCAATGACGTTGGCAATACTTTATTTATAACCATTAAATTGTTACGAAAAATTCGAATTCATACGAACAATTGACCAGTAATTTTTGAAAGATTAACAATTTATTTGGTGGGGAAGTAAACAAGTTTTAAAGTGTAGCAGAACTTTTAAGCAAAAATAGCTGTTCGTTTCGGCTGTTTAATAATCACAAATAATAGAGGATCCTTGAAAGCAATTCAGGAAGTATACCAACCACAGTTTTTTTTTACTCAAATGCATCATAAAACGAACTGAAACACCAACAGCATTCCCAGCAACTTAGTTTTAAAAAATGCAGATCTCCATGATTCGAGTGGAACTGACCACCTAATGATAATTTCAGCCTCTCACACCTTTCATCTGCTTCACATTTATTATTTTATTTATTTGAAAAAATGGACTCACCAGATTGGCGTGGCAGGACGGTTAAGAAGTCATTGGCGGCGGTAGCTTTGGGGTGGCTGGTAGGTGCTGCCATCATGCTGCTGTTTATGAATTCGATATCACAGTACCTAGCATGCTCTGGTCGATCCCCTTCCCGCGCCCCTCTCAGACTGCTTTCCTCTAATACTACTACATCCCCCTATTAACAAATAAAGAGAAATAAAAACAAAAGCCATTTAAGACCGATGGCTATGATTAAAGTCTGCATTTTGCTGCATCACTAAACAACTCCATTGAGTTTAATGTTAACCACTAACCTTGGAATTTTGTACGAAGGCATTTGTTTCGGTAGAAATCTCATGTGAACTAGAATTGTGTGGAAACATTGGGCTCAGTTCTTCTTTGGCAGGCAATGCATAGAAACCAAGATCTCATAGACTATCACTATCAGTGCGCTCCCAGCTCCATGCCAATAGGGATCTGCAAACAATGAAGAAAGAAAACATGAAATGGCGTGAACATTTGTGGATAATACAATTTAAGGAAATCTGGAGGGGTGGAATGATATTTGAGTCATGAGAGAATTTGCCCATACTTGAAAAAATTCCAAACATGATTTTTTGAAACTGAAATCGAAAAAAAATGACAAAATTTGATTTTTCATGGACCAGTATTTCACTGATTTCAATTCCCTTCTCTTGTAGTGCAGCTAAAACTATTGAAAGACTCAATTTAGGCGAGTCTTGCTTATATAAATGTTCGTCTCTCACGAGTGAACTTGAAAAAAATTACTCATGTAATTGCATGATTAAATTCGCAAAACTCTTTTAAAATTAATTTTCCGCTGACTTCAGCATTATTTCAGTGCCACTAAAGTTTACGAACTAAAGTGGCCGCCTATACAAATATTGAATGATAAGAAAAATGGTGCTCATATGGCCCTTTGACCCTTCAACTTCCGGAAAATCCTGCCGATTAATTTTTCCGTGACAAAATTCCACTGGTGTCAGTTTCGCCGGTAATGTCTTCCATCTCAGCAAATCTAAGAGTAGCTAAATTTTGCCACCTCACTGACAAAATGGTTTGTACTTGAAAGAAATTTGCTCGCACGATTTTCTGATCCTTAAAAAATCCTCATACATTGTTGTAATTTAATTTTCGGCCACAAAAAATTCGAAAAATTCCAGAATTCTATCAATAGCGAGATTCAATTTAGTGGAACTTGGAGATCTACAAATTGAAGAAAGTTTGCTAATTTTTGGGCCTCCAAACCCTCAAAACTGCCCAAGATGGTATTTACCATCGAATATTCCTCGACTATCATCCTCATTCTCACGAAAGCATCCGGCCACTCCGCATCATGTGTACCAATAAATTAGACAACCGTAGAAATCCTGGATAATGACCGGGGTCACTTGTCAAAGAAAAACCTCTTTCTACGCGACAAAATCCCCTCTTTCACCTGCCCCAGGTGAATAAAGCATCAGGGGAAAGGCTTAGATAATTTTTCCCCGTCTCCCAGATAAGATAGCCATCTGAATTGTATTGGCACTTCTGCGCGACGAATCGTGGAAAAAAAGACACATTCATTTGTTAAGCTTACGAGTAAAGAGGTTGACACTGTTTCCACGGTTGTGTAGGAGACAAATTAAACCCCATACAAACAGCCATATCTCAGGCAATCATTCGAGATAATCGACGGTGGCAGAAATGAGAGAAGAAACGACAAAGTAAAAAAAAAAGAGCACGGAAAATCAAGAGCTCCGTGTAAAAACGTACGCATACTGGCATACCGTGAAAAATCCAGGGATATCGATTTGGAGAATTAAGGGAAAAGAAAAACCGAGAGGGGGCTATTTTCAAGGCATCGGACCCCTTAATTCAATTCTATCATCGTAAAACTCAATCGCAAATTACTGTCAGACAAGAGCAACAAAAAAAATCCGACGAGAAACGGAGGGAGCTAGAGAGGGACAAAATGAGGAAGACACGAAATGCGGGAGAGAAAATAAAGGGGAGTTGAACAACGGTAGATCGTTGCATCCCATTTTACATTTTCCACCGCATAGAGACCATGCACCATTACAACAGTGAAAACAAATTCCTCGCAGAACTTTACTATACTCTACTCTTAACCGCCCCCCCCCCCCCCCCCCCCCCCCCCCCCCCCCCCCCCCCCCCCCCCCCCCCCCCTCCCCCCCCCCCCCCCCCCCCCCCACGGCGACCCCTGAAAAACCCACACACTCTCTCTCTCTCCCTCTCTCTCTTTCTCTCCTTCGGTGCACGGTCTATCAGAGTGCGGCCCGTAGTCATCGTATTTTAGAAAGGTCAGCCAGGGATTCCAAACGAAACGCAAAAGAAGATGCAGGGCTGCCTCCCCTGCACGAGGTAGAAGCAAAATCTCAAACCACGGAATCTGCAAGCACTCGATACGCAGAAAACATCACCTATACACCCATCGATGGGTGGTATCACAATACCAAAACGGCGATTATATCACAATACCAAAACGTCGTACATGCATGCGTGGCGTGGTGTCGAGGGACCACATAACACGGCTAATAGGCCCACAAATTCGAGAATAAAAAATGATAAGATACCGAATCTTAGAGATCGAATGGAAACAATAAACTTCAGCAAACAGGGACATCGAGCAGAGATATAGTTTCACGCACAAGCACTGGTATCACAAATCACCACTGAAAAGTGTGAACACACTTCTACAAATAAATTCCCTCCCTGAATCTGACTGAACCGATGACGGTAGCATATTCAATGCAAAACACCATTAATTCTCCCCCTCCCCCCCGGGTACAATTCGTGAATTTTATCAACTAAAAAAAAGGACGTTTATTGCAACAAATATCTTACGCTTACGGCCCCAAAGAAAGAGCACACAGTCCGCACGGAGCTATTTGGCTAGCGCGGAATACCGAAAACCTCGTACTCGCGCTAGTGTAGTTGGTTATTCTCACGAGCGTACTTCCTCCCCATCGTATACATACGAACTCACTTCGTATCTCGTGTCGTTTGTGGTGGGGGGGTTAGAAGAAGTTGCCCGAGAACCGGCGGAGGAAAGCGGGCGAACGGGGGGAACGGGGGGGATAGCTATTACTTTTGGTGCACGCGCGAGGCCACGTTCACGTTTCAATATTGGACGTGCTCCATTCACGAACGAGAGAACGCGGTCGCCATTGTCGACCACCGAGCGGCGCTGTCGGTGGCTCTCCTCCTGTGTCAACCAATCGTCTTTGCCACTAGTCGTGGCGCCCCCCCCCCCTTGCCACACCATTCGCCGTCAAGCCATCTCCCTCGGGTTGAATCTACTC
>JAPYZN010000184.1:0-68827 GCA_030522865.1 Psyttalia lounsburyi
GTCCTCCGGGAGATTTGGGCGTAAAAAAAATATTTTCAATCGTCTCCAGAGGCTCCAACTTACCAGATCTTTAGGAAATTTCCTCAGGAATCCAATGCCATTGAGAGCGAAGCGCTAGCTGCCCTAGTTTCCGAGAAATCTTGAAAAAACCGAAGTAACCCCGGAACTGCTTATTTCAATTTGCGTCCTCCGGGAGATATGGGCGTAAAAAAAATATTTTCAATCGTCTCCAGAGGCTCCAACTTACCAGATCTTCAGGAAATTTCCTCAGGAATCCAATGCCGTTGAGAGCGAAGCGCTAGCTGCTCTAGTTTTCGAGAAATCTTGAAAAAACTGAAGTAACTCCGGAACCACTTATTTTAATTTTCGTCCTCCAGGAGATATGGCTCTAGAAAAAATATTTTCCGTCGGTTCCCGAGGCTCTAACACATCAGATCTTTAGAAAAAGTCCTCAGGAATGGAATACCGTTGACAAGGGGGACATTGCGGGCCATTTAATGCGTAGAACTCGGGAGTTCTGTGACTTTGTAATTTCGTAACTTTTGGGACTAATGGCTCCTTTTTTTTAGCTGGGCCCATCCCTCTCAGGGTACGAGAGGCTGAAATTCCGATAGTCAGCGATGCTGAATGCATTCGAAAGGTGAATGCAGTCACTGAGAAGCTGTTTGTCCTACCAGCGAGCAGTTTTTGTGCGGGTGGAGAGCCCGGAAATGATGCGTGCCAGGTGAATATAACAGAAAAAATTTTATATTCCATCTCGTACTCAACTTGACAAAATACAAACGTTTCGTACAAATGAATGTCACAAGAAATAGTTCACTTCTTCGTTAACACTTTCTCCAACTATGAGTTCCTCCAAAAAAGAATCCATCCTATAAAGAAATGTCTATAGGAATAAAATATTAATTTTAAAAAGTCTCCTAGAATTTGTTGTTCTTTTAGTCTTTTGGAATTAGTTGAACAATTAGTCTGATTATGTTTTTTTAACTTTGCTAGGGTGATGGAGGTGGTCCCCTCGTGTGTCAAGACGACGGATTCTACGAGCTGACGGGTCTCGTGTCCTGGGGCTTCGGATGTGGAAGAGTCGATGTGCCAGGTGTATACGTCAAAGTCTCAGCGTTTATCGGATGGATAAGCCAAATAATAACTGTTAATAATCTTTAGTAGGCCCTCCATAGGTCCCAAACTGCGTATTGACGATAATACTGTGAGATATTATTGAATTTAATGATAAACTTTGAAGTTGAGTAGAACCATACAATTTCCAATAGACTAATCCTCCAATAATTGAGAGATTTCTTTAATTGGATAATGTTCCACTCGATTATCAAATTTATCTACTTCATTCGTACAGTCATTTACACCAAAATTCACCATTTTTTGTGTTATCGACGGCTATATATTTTTTTAAAAATAAGATGAGAGATTTTTCGTAATTATAAGTGACAATGTTCGTTCGTAATCGTTGATTAATCGCGTAAACGAGTGGTTCTAGCAAAAAATGTTAGAAAACAATTTTCCAATGATATAATCGCACTTTTTCAAAAGCTCTTAATGTCGAAATGGTAAAGAACTACCTTAGAACAATCACAAAAAATCTCATTATTCTTTCCAATTGCTTTGTAAATTAACGCATTACCCATTAAGGATTCGTCTACTTAAACCAATAAGAAGACAATTACTTTTCATCATTTTATTCATATATTTATAGATAAATGTATTCGAGTGCTGACGATAAATGTATATTTCATCCTTACATCTAGCTCTAGCAATCACTTAATTACAAAATATCTCTAATAATGGTATTGTTCCTTTTCTTTAAAAAAAACTATATATATTTATATAAAAAATATTCAAGCATTGCAGACTAATCGTACGGCACATGAAAGTGTCATCCTCCATCCCAAAGGAATTTCAATTTTCCCCGAAGAGTCGAGAGAAAGAATGAAATGACTAAATAAAAAAACCACGGAAGATAATTAATATATTTTAATAGTATAAAGACCAATTAACCGTCAATTCACCGCATACAACATCCAAAATTGCCTCATTCAATAAAAGAAATATGAAGTATTAAATGCTCCTCCATTGAAAAAGAAAAAAATGAAGAATAAACATACAGAGATTAAGACCCAAAATGATCTACTCATTATAAGACGAGAGGATTCTCCTCGTAGGATTCTTCAACTTCGAGACCTTTACACTCTTGAAATCCCCGGGCTTGATGAATTCATCGATGCCATTCTCCTTGTTCTCCCTCTTGCAAGTGACGTCAGACGAAGACCTCATCACCAGTTCTTTGGTGAGATTCTTAGCAACCGATGATAAATCAGAAGTGGAGGCGGACTTGATGAGTCCATTGAGCTTATCAGAATCGTAAATGGAGGTGTCTGATGGTGTGGAGAACGAGGCGAAGGAGTCGTCGCCACTCTGAGAGGTCACGGGAGATGCCTTTAGCGTTTCGTCCTCCTCCAGCAGTGGGTGCTCCTCCTGAGACACATCATGTCCCTTCATCTCCCGGAACCTCTGGATGATCCTTTCGTGAGGAGAGGTCATCGCCAACTGCTTGGGATAGCTGAACTCCTTCTTGGCAGGGGTCGAGCCACTGGGCACGTCCTTCCTCATATCCTCAACGATGAACTTGTCGACCTGATGCTGCGTAGTCCTCAGGTAGGACGAAATTCTGTTATTCCACTCGCTCGACTGAACACTCTGATTCTCAAACTTCTTGCAGATCTCCCCAGCTGTGGCCTCCACCTTTCTCCTGTTGTCCTCCATCATCTCCTCATGATTGACGCTGGTATCAGACACAAGTTTATGGACCTCCTTAACCGATGAGAGTACCTCATCCTTATCAACAATCATCCTCTCCCTAATTCCCTCACTCCTCGAAGCAATTCTCTCGCTGAACATCTTCAGCTTCTCACAGCTCTCCTCAACATTTCTCCTCATATCTCCACAGAGTCGTCCCCCCTGTAGAACACAGCCCTCCGAGATCTTCCAGTTGTTCTCCAACTCTCCAGACAAGTCGTCCCTCATGCCCAGGAGAGTCCTCGAGAATTCCCCAGTGACAATTCCCTCGATCTCCCTCTGACTCTCCAGACTCTTACCCATCTGCTCCTCAACAGTTTTACAGAACTCCAGTCCCTCTTCAGAGACAGTCATTGTCGTATCATTCACCATAACCTCCTCTTCGTGGATCCTCTCGTACTGGTTGAAGCACTCCTTAAATACAGTGAAGAACTTGTCCTTCTTCCTGGAGAGACTCTCCTGCGCCAAGATAGTCTCATTGATTCTATCGGAATAAATATTGATCTTGTCGTTCAGCCTATTCCTGTCCTCCAGGAGCCGATCGCAGACTGTACTAACGGTCTTCCTCATGAACTCATTTAGCTCCTCGAATTTCCTACGATTCTCCTCATTGATTCTTCTCAGGTTATCAGCCACCTTCGTCCTCACGAGTTCATCAATTCTGTCCGAGAACATCTCAATCATTTTCCTCTGTACCTCTGCCTCCTCTTTCGAAAATTTCCCCACATCATTGCTCACCTCCTCCAGCCACTTCTGATACTCTTCGTGATTCCCTCTCACCCCAGTCTCCAGCCTCCCCACGATCCCCTGCTCGCCCTTCAAAAGCTCCCCCGAGATCAGTCTAATAGAATTCTGAATTTCCCTCGAATTCATCTCGGTCAACGAATTGATCTCATCCTTAGCGGACAACGAGAACTGAATCAACTCCTGAGTGTAATTTCCCAGCTGTTCATTGGCTTCATCGAACTGTCTCTCGATGTTCTCCCTGAACCTCTCCCCAAGAAACTCGTTCTCCCTCTCAACTCGATTCTTCCTCTCGATTTTCTCGTGCAACTTCAATGACTCCTTAGTCACACTCTCCACGACATTGAGAAGATGGCTCGCCTGAGAATGGAGTTTTTTCTCAGTGACGACGTGTTTCTCCACCAGATGCTTCTGCTCATTTCTCTCCTGCTCAGTAATCCTAATTCTGTCCTTGGACTTTTCCAGAGACATCTTCAGCACCTCCAGGATCTTCTCCTTGTTCAGCATCGTCTCCTCGAGGGCTTTGATGTGATTGATCTTCTCCTCGATCTCTTTACCCTGGAACTCAATTGTCCCCTGGAGCTCGTTGTAGTTGTCGTGGGCCAGGTATACTCCGTTTCTATCTCTAGTCGCTTGGAGATCCCTTCGCAATCTCTCAATTTCCTCTGTGTACTCCTTGAGGAGAGCCTTCTTCGAGAGCTTCTGATTGATCTCCGGTCGATTTGTTATGTTCTTCGCTCTGTGGGCGTAGTCCAGGGTCGAGAGGGTCTCCTCGAGGTTGAGAGCAGCTGGCGATACTGTGGCTATTATTGAGGTCTTGGTTCTGCCTCCCAGGGACTCCTGGAGGAGACGAGTGAGCTTGGACTCGCGATAGGGAATGTGGGGGGCTCTCTCTACAAGAGCTGTTATCACTCGGCCGAGGGTCAGCAGAGATTGATTGATATTTCCAGCCTCTCGGGCTCGACGATCCACTGCTCCTGAACGTCCCACGTTCTCCGATCCCGCGAGATCCACGAGGTTCAACTTACCCGTCTTCAGGAGCTCTTCACCCTCCACTGTATTCTCTTTTATGTGAATTGTTATCGAGAAGACTGTGTGGGAGCGAGACGAGTGGGCGTTCATCAGGGTCGCCGCTGTCTGACGCTTTTCAGAACCCTTCTCCAGGATCTTGTAGACCTCGTTCTTGTTATGGACGGTCACCTCCTCGAGGCCGTGGATTATCACTGCTCCCTTTTTTGTTGTGTCTTCGTAGATTCTGGAAGGGAATTGGGGATGATTTTGTTGTTCGTTGGGCTAAGTAGGTTAAGGGAAATGGAGACTCACGTGTGAAAAAATCGTGCAGGATGTTCTGTGGAATTTGTTTATTGATGCAGTTGACCTACAGAATTTCCTACAGGATTTTTTCATGCGTGAATACATGAGCCCTTGGTTTTTTAAAGATTTCTTCAGAACGAACGGAGATACTGATCTGAATCCAATTGCATCTCATCCTCGAGGAAATTGCCTAAATATTCAACTACTTAAAACTACAATAAGTCGATTCCAAGTATTTTTCAAGCTCCTATTGAACTTTGAAATGAGTTAAAAATATTTAACTCTCTTAATTTTCGCCCGTAGTTGATTTACGCGTGTCTAAGAATCATTTTTTACCTGATTTTGGAGGCATCGTCGTTGGAGGATAGAAGGTCGAAGAGCTCTTCGTTGTAGAGCTCGAGAAAGCTGACCTTTACTGTGTATTCTTGGGCTTCGAGTGTCCGGAGCTCGTCGAAGAGGTGATTCAGAGAACGTGGTATGATTCCTGCTGCTGTATCCTAAAGAAAATCAATGGGTATTCAAATTAAATTCAATCGAAATTCTTCTTTAATGCTTGCAAATCGATTTAGACGAAATCTCAACATATTTTATTCCTTAATCCAAAACGACAAAAAATTCCAATCAGAAGTGATCCTACCGGTCCAGTTGACTCCTACAACGTAGCAATTAAAACTCACTGTTTCATTTATTAATTATGCTTCAATCTCGACGACTAGTAATTTAGTAGCTGTCGAAATTTTCACCGAAAAATCGTTTTTTTTTCAATTTTTTATCTAAAGCTCTTCATTGCCGAGATATTCCCAGAAATAGTCACCCCAAATGTCACACTATGTACTTACACTCTGCCAGTGGACGGTGGGGTCATTGCAGACCCCCTCCATCGTAAACGTCTTGCCTGTCCCCGTCTGTCCATAAGCAAATACTGTGCAGTTGTACCCGGCCAGGACCTCGTCCAGCAATGGACTGACAACGGCATTATAAACATCCACCTGACAACAAAGAACCAATAAACAATTTCCCAAGACTGAAGCCTGAAAAAAAAACAGGAGAATAACCTGCTAACCTGTTTGGAGCTGGGCCCGAAGACCCTATCGAAACTGAATTTCTTCGTCAACTTGCTATCCTGGGGCCTCTCCCGGACCACGACATCCTTGGACGATGCCACATCCACGACGGTCGACGATTTTCCGTGTATCTCATCCTTATTCGCCGGTCTACCATCGAAATCATTCAGTTTCACTACAGTCCACAATCCCAACCCCCCTCAAAGACAACAACAACAAAACCCCAGAAGGAATTACTCACCTGACTCTCACGAAAACCTGAATGTGTTGATTCTTGTCTTTCCTCCTGGAGACTTCACTCATTTTCCTCTGCGTCATAAAAAACTTATTCCAATAATCACTTTACACACCACTATTACTTCATTAAAAATTGAAAATTAATATTATCCGTGAAAATGAGGCGATTTATTGGATTTTTGTGGTGCCCATGCACACGAGAAACAACTCCGGATTGACCGTTACATTTGGTTCCGCTAAAACTGGCAGTTGACGGCTTGCCCGTTTGAATTTTTAGGAGTTCGAAAATTACCCGCCAGCGGCGCTGGCTCGTGCGCACGCATACCCTCCAGGATTGGACGACTCGATCTACTCATTTTTTAAATATATTTGGCATTTTCTAACAATTTTCAATTACTAAATTTTATGAAATCGGTTCAGATTTTCTTCTGAGGATTGAAGGAAGGTTAATTCAGCGTTTGATGGGGCAATCTAATGTTTTCATTATTATTAGAAAGGAAAATCTGAGAAAATTAGTAGAAGAAAATATGCCAGTGACAGTCAACTTTTATAAGATTAACAATAAATTTGACTTTTCGTATTATGGTTGTTGTTTCATTTTTTACGTAAAAATGTAGAACTACAAAAGAATTTATTTACCTATTTTTTTTTTTTTTTATTAATAATTGTACTACTACCGCCCTCTGTCAGGTCCCTCTGTCCCTCTGCACAACTGAAAACACCAGTCATGGCAGATTCAGCAGGAAATTGGTGTCTCATCGAGAGTGATCCGGGGGTTTTTACTGAATTAATTCGAGAATTCGGTGAGTATCCATCAATTTTTGCCCTCCAGCGTCTCCACTTCTTCCCCCACTGACCCAAAAACTCCCTCTCCCCCTTAAACCCCGTAAATATCTGCACGCAAAGTGCAACTGACAGCTCTCACCAGTCCAATCCAATGACTGTGATATCGAATAATCATCCTCAGGAGCAACTGGAGCACAGGTCGAGGAGCTATGGAGTCTAGATGATGACCAGTTCGAGACCCTCAAGTCAGTAAATAAAGGAAATTTTTGGACTAATGAGAGGTTCACATAACCTCAATATTTTTCTCGAGTTGCACTGCTATTCACTGTTTACGTCATGTTTCAGGCCAATTCATGGCTTGATATTCTTGTTCAAGTGGGTCCAGGATGATGAACCAGCTGGGACTCTGGTCCAGGACAATAGATTGGAGAAAATTTTCTTTGCTAAACAGGTGAAATAATAATTGGACTATTTTTAGACTTTGTCTACATGTAATTTTACTCCAGTTCTTTAATTTTTTAATTGAATTAAATAATTCGATTGCCTTTTGTTATTTTGTTTCCAACAAATGTCAGCAACCCATTATTTTCCTCTCTAGGTAATTAATAATGCCTGCGCCACTCAAGCAATCGTCAGTGTATTACTGAATTGTAAGCATCCTGACGTATCCATTGGAAGTAATCTAGAGGAGTTCAAGAATTTTTGTCAGAGTTTTGACGCCACAATGCGAGGCCTTGCCTTGAGTAATTCAGACACCATCAGACAAGTTCACAATTCCTTCTCGAGGTATTTCTTCAGTGTCAACGAAGCCAATGAATTCTTTTACTTTATTATTCATTATTTAATTAATTGTAGATGCTTATGTACTCGTGACTTTCTCTAGACAAACGCTCTTTGAATTCGACTCGAAACAAGCATCGAAGGACGACGATGTGTTCCACTTTGTGAGCTATATTCCCATCGATGGTCGTCTCTACGAGCTGGATGGGTTGAAGGAGGGACCGATGGACCTGGGCCCATGTGCCCTGGGGGATCAGTGGGTGCAGGCCGCTCGACCGATAATTCAGAAGCGGATGAACAAGTAATTATGTTCGAGCTGATATCCAAACTCTTAAAATTGTTGATAAATTATTAATAGTTCCTAGACCCCATTAAATAGAGCATTTGGCAAATCTCTCGCAAGAGTCAGGGTCAACAGTAAAGCTCCTCTAACTCCAATTAAAATGTCACCATTTAAAATGATAGAATTTCGAAGATAATTAAGGTCTGGGTGCGCCGCCAGTCCAACGTTATCTAGATTGTTTTTAGTTTGAATTGATAACGATCCCAAATAAATATCAATTGTCAACGCAGATACAACGAGGGAGAAATCCACTTCAACTTGATGGCCATAGTGTCCGACCGAAAGATGCTGTACGAGAGGCAAAAAACTAATTGCACCGATCCAGTCGAACTGGAGCGTCTCCAGTCCCTGATAGAAGACGAGAATAACAAATTCCAGAGATACAAGATCGAGAACATCAGGAGAAAGCACAATTATCTTCCCCTCATAATGGAATTGCTCAAACTCCTGGCGAAGGAGGGCAAACTTGTTCCCCTGTATCAGAAGGCCAAGGAGCGGGCGATCGAGAAGGAATCCAAGAAGTCAACTGTTAATTAAATTATTTAATTGAGAATTATAAAATGACAAATAAATTTTCAATGCATTTACATATAACGATTGCATCGTCCCAGTCTTTCTACTCTCATTTCGATAATGGAAAATGTAAGTGCTGAGAATAAACAATTTTTCACACATTTCAGGATGTTAGAGTGAAATTAACTAGTTTGACTATTATTTGTTGGATTATCTCGTGACATTCGAAGAGTTATTTTGAGTGACGATGGACAAACACGAATCGACATGGAAACCTTCAGGAGTTGTCATTTTTCATAAACATAAACAATTACTTCATAGAGAGAAGAGACAAAGAGTTCAAGTTAATTCCATTACATTCTGCATTTATTTACATTCCATAGGTATTACCTAAATGGGCTTATTCGTGAGCTTGACGTCAGAAATGAATACAAGAGTTTATGAAACTCCATTCCCAAATTCGTCAACAACCTTGAGTTTACCGTGCTCCCACCTTATCCGGGGTAAGTAGCTGTCCTCCCTCAAGACCTTCAACACCGGGATCTTCTCCTCGTACAACATCGCAATGAGCTCCCCCATGGACCTGGCCCTCCCAGTTTTTGAGACCCTCGGGCACATTTTGCTCAAGAACTGCGTGGTCAGTCCATCGAAGCACCTGCTGACCTTCGTCCAGTTAATCTCCTCGACGTCCGTGACACCCCTCCCATAAAGATACTCAATCAACATGATCTTGATCTCATTGAAATAAATAGTCCTGGGGAAGAAGAGCTGCGCGTGGAGCTGCATTAGCCAGAAGTTCTTCAGCACATTGAAATCAATATTCATGATATCCTGGAGCTTCACCCAAACGACCCTAGGAATCATTGCGTCCTTGAGGTCCCTGATGTCCTCGCTGATCGTGACGTCCATCAGGTTCTTCAGGAACGCCTCCATCAGCTCCAGAGTCCAGGTGACATCCCTCCTGGGGGCATTACTCTCCTCTCTCTTCCTTACGAGCTGGAGGTACCTCTGGTAGATCGACTGATAGGGCCTTCCCAACAACCTCGACAACACCTGCGACTTCTTCACGGGAAGATCGCTCTCCATGTACCTCATGATCTTCTCGTCGTCTTCTTCAGTGTACCTGCGACTCTTCGTCTGTCCTCTGAAGCCGAACATCATCTTGAACCTGACGTAAACAGCTCGCAGGGTTCTCCAGGGCAATCCGTGCGCCAGGAATTGGATGAACTTCCTTCTCTCCTCAGGTCTCTCTATGTACATCTTCCCCTGGTATGTGCACTTGAAGAAGTGAGTCTGGGGAATGTCCAAGCCGTGCACCACGCAGAAGCGTTTCCAGTTGCTTTTGAGGATCTGGTTCTCCTCTGGGGTGAATCTGCCCTCTTTCAGCGTCGAGTACCTCTTGAATTGGAGTCTCTCCTCTGGACTGGGACCTTTGCGGATCGTCCCCTGCTCGATCTCGTGTTGTGGCGGCACTGGGTGCTCCAGCTTTACGGTTATCCTTCGGAGTTTGCAGATTGTAGCTAAAGGGAGAGGCTCCTCCATCGGAGTATCTAGGATTTCCTCGAGCTCTGAGTCCTCCACGTCCAGGTACTCTCGGGCGTTTGGGGGACCGAAATGTTCTTCATCATCTTGGTGATTTTGTTGGGGTTCTTCTGCCTCCCCACCTTCGTGTTCTCTTCCTTCCTCTTGATTTTCATTGTTAGGCTTGTGATGTGATTTATCATTAAGAAAATTAATCTGACTATTGACATCTCGAGAACTGTCCTTGTATTTAGTGTCATCCATGAGATCAGCCATTACTTTGTCATCTAAAATCTCGTTGATGACATCGAAGTTGTTGAAAAAAGATACTCCCTCGATGGAGAAGTCCTCCTGGCTTTTGATATTCTCGAAAACTCGATCGTATTCGACGTCAGAGTTGATGGAGACGTCTTTGGCCTTCGCCGGAGTCACGATCAGTTTCTCATCAGTCGAAGCATTCCTCGTTGGAGGGCCTGGGGGAGTTGTCCCTAAGGGATCCCGCTCAGGGATACCTCCAGGATTACCATTAGATACTTCTCTTCCATCCAAGAATAACTCCATAAATTTCTTTGAACCCGAGCCAAAACTCCTTCTGCTCTTTGGGATTCCAATCTTCTTTAGGACCTCGGAACCATCTTCCTCAGCAGCATCAGTTCTTCCTCGTTTCGCTGAAGCTTTGATCAACGATCTTGATAATCGCCCAGGACGAGGCTTGCAACTATCGTCCAAAATTATGGATCTCTCAGGATCGGTGTACCTTCGCAAGGAAGCTCTTATCATCGGCATCAGCTCATCAACATTAGTGGCCTCTCGATTGTTATTCACTTCAGAATAATTCTCCAGAATTTCGATAGCTGTTTTTGATCCAGCCATCGTTCGACTGTCTTTCGTCCTCTCCATTACCGTAGGTATTTATCAGAAATTATTAAATAATTTCAGTCAAACTACTTATTCACATTCATTTATTTATTTTCTAATCTGCTAGAGAGAGATGAGCTTTTCCATTCTTCTCGGTTTGATTATGCATGCGGTTGATTAATCGATAAAAATGCTTATTTTATCCCCTCAATGGGCACTCAGTTGATTTTTATATTTTTAATTGTAAACTGTCTTCCGAATACATTAAAAATTAACAGAAGAAAATTGTTTGTGATAACTGATTGTTCCTGATAATTTAATCGGGCCTTGTCATCCTCCTATTATTATTGTAGATCTTTATCATTAATTCTCAAATATTTTGTGAATTATTTGTTCAGTGCTTTTGTTTCTTTTTTTCTAATTATCATTTCTCGATGAATTCCATTGGTCAACTCACCCAAATTGAGTTCTGTATTTCTAACTTTTTAGAGGACAATAAGCTGCTCAATTTTTCTTGGTTTGATAATTTAATTTAATTAATTTATGAAAATGTTTTTGTTATCGAATTTGTTGTGAGTTTTCGGGAGCACGTGCTCTCCGAAGCTTCGGAACTGTGAGGCACTGCCATCTCTCCAGATTATTTTAATCACTTTTGTACACAAAAATAATAATAATATTGGAGCGAGGTATTTACGTGTTAATTTGGGGGACAGTTGAGATGTACTTGTGATAACGCAAGTGGAGAGAATTAATGAGTAGCTGATTTGGTCGATTGTAGTGGGGGGACGGTGGTTTTTTGACAAGAGATTTTATTTGTATAGTTGGAGTCTGCGAACTGCCGACTGAGGGGAGAATTGTCAGGAATTGCGTCCGAGTCACTAGCGCCACGTGTCACGGGGACCATTGTTGCGAGTGCAAAACAGTTCAGTTGATCCGACATTTTATAAACAATAATTAGAGTTGACGTTGCTGAATTTGATTGTGATATCGTTGGGGTAGGATTGAGCCAAGAAAATGACCGATGAGTCCAATGGAGAGTCCACCTTCGAGTTCGTGGACAAGAGGGGGGACGAGCTGGGAGGAGGTGACAACGTGAGATCTGGTAGGATTTTTTTCTGTCATGGGCGAGGGTTTAATGAGGATTTCTCGGGTATCCAGAAGGTTTCTACGTTTCTATTTGATTGATTTGAGGGCCAACTGGCTCCAGAAAACCTTCCATTGGCTCCAGAAAATATTTTTTACCCTTCATTTGTAGATCGATTATCTCCAGCATAAACTTGCTATTTTTTTCCTTATTCCCATTGATTTTAAGAATAATCGAGTCTGGAAAAAAGTGTAATTACGACGTTTGCTTAGAAAGAGAGTGAGCCTCCCTGAACTATTCTCCATTGTCTTTTCAAGACTCCACAAGCAGTCTATCATCCTCAGCGTCTCTACTGCCACCCCTAGGAGTCTCAACATCAACTGGAAGTTTGTTATCGAATATCGCACCTCCATCAGCTCTCCCCAGTTTCGTGGCAACTCCAGTCCCCCCAACGGGTGATCCAGTGCCTCCCAATGTGCCCATCGAGGCCAACGTAATCGTCCAGACGAAGCAGCCCCAGCAGGGCCAGCAGGTCCTCCCGTCAACGTCAACGGCCAGTGATGTACCGGAGGGCATTCCCGTTCAGGAGTCACTCCCCCAGGAGCTCGGCACCGTCAGCGGAGCTCTCTTCTCCTGGGTCAAGGACACCGTTGTCAATAATTCGATGCTGAGCAAAGTCGCTGAAAAAGCCAAGAGCAGTGTCAACTCCATGATCACTACCCTGGATCCCCAGATGCGTGAGTTCATTTGTGAGTAGATGATTATGCAATTTTCGGGCATTTCATTGCGTTTTATTTTGGTAACTGCGGATGATCTCGAGGATTATTTGATAATTGAGGAGCAGTTCTTATTTCGTTTAGTTATCATTCAATCGATAATTAACCCAATTTTTCCTTTTACTGTTTTTTTTTTTATAATCCCGTGGATTAAATTGGCTTCTGTTAGAGACAGTCAATTGATTTTTATTTTGTTAATTGTCGATTGTTTCCTGGCTGAATTGATAATTAACAAAATTTCTTTAGTTTTCTTTCTGATCGAATGATCCTAAGGGTAAATTTATTTTTTCAATGAATCAATTAAAATTGCGGACAATGTTATATTGTCACAGATAAAATTGTCATTCATTAAATTACTGTCACTACGAAATAAAAAAAATCCACGTGGCCTGTAACGGATCCAGCGGCTCGTGTCACTCGTGGGATTCTATTTTTGGGTAAACTAGATCAAGTTTGATTCAGTCGAACGACTAGTTCCACTGTCAAATCGCCTGTACTGCACGGAAATCTTTATTATTTACGGTTTAAAATTAAGCATTTACATTCGCATTTGCAAATGGAACACACCATTCGAGTCTGATGACAATGTTGGTGAATATTCATAAGTACATGTGGAGTTTTCTCGACGTCTGGATTGCAGATTCCGGAGGGGATGTGGAAGTGGTCGTCGCTTCCAATAAGGAAATCAAAGTGAGTCCCATTCGTGAGGCTTTCCAGGGGGTTTTTGGCAAAGCAACTGTCAGGTAATTAAAACTGCGATAAAAAATCTTTCTCGATAAATTACTTTCCCTTCCTGAAGAAGGCATTGAAAAGGCGAATCCTAAATAGTAAGCAAATTAAAGAGAAAAGAAAAAAATAGCTCGACCCTCGCCTTTTAAACCAATCAATTTACAAATTCTATTCTTCGAACATCTAGTGGAGTAGCTGTGGACACATCAGCAGTGCCAAAGACCCCAGTGGGCTTTGATGCGGGTGTGGCAGCTGCAGAGATGAGAATAAAATACGCCCGAAATGCCCACGAAATTCCCCAGGAGGTGCCCATTGTCGGAGTCCAGAGCTTCCTCTTGGAAGTTGGTGAAAATAAGTGGTACGAGCTCGGAGTTATTCTCCTCGAGGACCAGAAGAATAAAGTCAATCTGCAGACGTTTACGCAGATGACACCCGTTCCCAGTCCAATAGTGACAGCTGCCAAGGAGGCAACTCCTGGGGACTATCCCCTGAGGTCTCTTGGCCTCGCTGTTCACGTCGGGGCTTCCATGGCCACGAATTTGCAGGTAATTTTATTATCCACTTGATATTTGACAATTTTTGCAAGCAGTTCATAATTTTAATTCTTACATTATAAACGTTTCTTATTTCATTTTTTTTTCAACAGTCGTTTATACGATAGTGTGTAATAACATAAAATACGTTTTATGTTTTAGGTTGGATACAACGAATGGCATCACGCATTAACTGGAGTCTCCCGACGAGACACTCTTCTCTTGGCAGCCCAATCTCTAGCTGGGCTCTACAAGAATACGATAACGACTGTGTAGTATTGAGGATTTTTACTACTGTCGATAACATTTTGTACATAAAATTTAATGGTCATTACCTGTTCGTAATTATTGATAATATATCTTAGACATTGATGAGTCCAATTGAAGAGGAGTGTAATAAATTTTGTTGGCTACGTAATTGTCTCGATGAAGAGTGACTTCCAGAACTACTTCTTGACGAGATTAATACATTATCAACAGACAACATCTTCGATATTATAGTGTAATCGATATTCCCGAGTTCTGTTGTTACACGTCATAAACTTATTTACGTTAAGAAATCTAGATAATCTACGTTAATTTTGGTTTAGGGATTGAGAGACAGCAGATACTTCAGTATTTGATAATGAATTGTAGAATGAGATTTTGTTCGATTGTTTCTAGTGCATTTAAATAAATATCGATATTTTGAATACATGATTTTGTTTGGTTGAAAACCGATGAAGACAGTGGAGAAAAAGACAGCCAGTGTAAATTGCGCAAAGGACAAAAAGGGTAATGAAGAAAAAGCATTATTTTTATTCATCAGTTTCTGTATTTTCATGTATATTCACTCGGCCCCGAATACACAGTGCATCACCTTTAAATTTTCCTCTCATTCGTTCAGTCATTTTGAAAAAAGGGAAGGGAATAAAAATCAACGAAATAAACATAAACAAAAAAATAAACCAGATAAGGGAGGGAGTAATGAGAGCATTAAAAAAACCATATTGTAAAAAATTACCGAATTTCAATATCTGAATAGCTTACAGAGTGGCTACAAAATCAATTTTTCCGTACAGTATTTCCATAATTCTCCGCTAAAATAAGAAAGAATGTTATTCGTTAATTGATAATCGTGAAAAATAAGCCACGGAAACGTAAAGCCGAACGTGGCAGCTGTCCATCGCTCGAGCGATATTCAAATTGAATTACAATATTTAAATAGGATATTTAAATAGAGTGCGAGAGTCCCAATTGGTTACAATTTGTCGAGATATGAAGCCAAGTCAGGGAGACCGTCCTTCAATCCCTTCCTCTTTCTCGTGTCCTGTGAATCGATAAAAAAAAACGACATTACATTTTAAGAAATTCGATCGTTAATTTCATAAAATAGGGAAAATGGAGTGTATGTTTCCCTATTCCGACTGACCAGATCAACAGCCGGAGAGTCGAAACTTCAAAAAACAAGATGTCTTATTTCCCACGAATTAAAAAATGACTAGATAAAAGGGAAATTCATAGTCATCAGTTATGATCGTGGTAATTTCTTTGTTTTAAATGGAAAAAAAATATGAGGATGACACTTTAAAAGATCTCAAGTTCCAATTTAAGCCTCTGAAGTCCGAACTTGAGATGTAGAGTTCTAGAATTTCTCTAAAAAAATTCGCCGAAAATAAAAAAAATACAAAAATTACCTGAACGACTTGGTATGGCCTAGTTCCGGGCTCAGTGGGATCCCCAGGAAGTATCTGCCAGTGATCGAACACACACTGTGGGAACGCCTGTCCGCCAGTATTGGATCTAAGATCGGCAGTGAAACCGAACGACTCGTTGACAGGCAGATACGCCTTGACAACGAACATGGGAGTTCCGGCGACTTGTTGTTCCTCGAAGACGTGTCCACGTCGACGATTGAGTACTCCGTAGATACCTCCAACAGCGACCTCGGGACACTGAATTTCACAGAGATAGACAGGCTCCATGAGTCTGGGGGCAGCTGTGAGTAAACAGGCATAGAGACAACGTCTCGTCGTGGGGATAATCTGTCCTCCACCCCTGTGGATGGCGTCAGCGTGGAGTGTCACGTCGTAGATGTTAAATCTGACACCCCTCAGGTTCTCCTCGGAGAGTACTCCCTCCTTCGTCGCCCACTGGAACCCAGCAACAACTGAATCCTTGATTTCGTTGAGGTACTGCACTCCCTTGGTGCAATCAACGAGAATGTTGGGTCCAGTGCCATCGGGCCCAAAGCACCAGATCTTCCTGGCCTCTGTCACGTCGTAATCGTACTTCTCCCCGAGATATCTGGCGCGTACCTTGAAGTCGTCCCTGGGATTGACGTCACCATTATCAATGTCCTCGGCGAGACCGTCGGGCATTGGCTGGGCCTTCATGAACAGACGATTGTGCTTGTTCGGGGACTTGGAGAGACACATCTGGTCTGACTCCTCGGAGACTGTCTCCCTGTACGAGACGACTGGATCGGACTTCTTGATTGGAATGCACGCGTGATCGTCCTCGAGATCCTTCAAGCAAATTTCCAGGTGAAGCTCACCAGCTCCAGCGATTATGTGCTCTCCAGACTCCTCGATTATACATTGGACCATAGGATCAGACTTGGCGAGACGCTTCAGACCTGGAGATTGTTTCAAGGATTTGTTGAAGTTCTTTTTTTTTCAAACAGGATTTATGTTGTATTTTCAGAAACTGTCAGGTGTCAACGCTAATCATGGGTAATCATAACCCAGTGCTCGGAAATGTTTTCATCATTAAGGGCAAGTAATTTTTCTAGTCGACGAAATTCCCTCAGAAAATTCCCCGTCTAAATCGTTTCCTTCAATAATATCCTCTGAAGCTGATCATTGAGGAAACGATTGTAATATTTTTAAAATTATTGTTATATAATATCGTATCCCTTCTGTCTCCTCTTAGCTTTTAATAATTAATCAAGTCATACCTTCAACGAGTTTGGGCAAATCAGCTGGATTTTTCGGTTCAACCGCCACACGCACAACAGGTGAGACAGAGAATTTCATGACCTTCATGTTGTGTGCATCCTTGAAAGTGGTGATTGTTCCAGTCTTCACCAGGAACTGATCGACACCAACGAGACCACAGATATTACCTTAAAAAATGTAGAAAAAAAAAAAATTAAGCCACTGCAAAAACAAAAATTCAAAACGAGGAGTTATTGAATTTGTTGAGTTCAGTTCGCCGTTGTAATGTCAATTCACTAATTAATTCAGAACAGGTCTGTGGAAAACAATCATCATGTCAACGATAAAAATTCACTAAAAATCATTATATTATTTTAATTATATCGACGAAGGCGTTCTGTTCCCTCTTAACGAGATATTACCTGATGGCACGTCCTCGATGGCTTCGACGTAACGACCCATCATGAGAATCGTACGCTGGATGGCCTTCTCGTAGAGATCCTCCTTCTTTCCTGGGACGAAGTTGGGTCCCATGATGCGGGCCTTCATACCAGTGGAGACTTTTCCGGAGAAAACACGACCAAAGGCGTAGAAACGTCCCTTGTCGGAAGTCGGTACCATTTTCGAGACGTACATCATCAATGGAGCGTTGGGATCGCAATTCTGAGTGGACAATTGAAGCGGAGAATTTTAGAATTGTTTTAGAAATTTTTAATAATTGAGGATTATTGTTTAGTGGACTCAGTTGGCCGTTCTTATCGTCTCTCATTTGATTTCAGAACAGGTCTGTGATAGAACAATCATCATTTGATATTTTTTGGTTGTAACGAAACGTCAAAACAGTCACATTTTTTTTCAGAAACTCTTTAAATGTCTAAATATTTTGTTAATTTTATGAGATTTTCTCGTCAAATGATTTATGACGGAGATAACCGAAAGTTTGCTACGATTTGAAAATTAATACGAATCCTTTTCTTTTGTCATTCTTGTTAATGTTTACTTATTATTTGATATTAATTGAGTGATAATAATTACCTTAATACCAAGAGCGGCCTCGTCGTCGTGGGGACCCTCGTAGAGCATCTCCATACGGTATTTCTGGGCAGTTACTGGGGATGGAAGATGGATGGCTATCATCTGAAGTAGAGCCTCTCCAGCTGGCAGCCAGGTTCTCATCACGACCTAATTGACCCAACAAAAACCAAGAAAGCTTGCTTTAATCCGTGAGGCCCTCTCTCATAAATTCCATAAATAACAATAAATAATCTCAGTTTAGTTCGTCGACTCTTCACAAAAAATTATTCAGAAGAGGTGTCAGAAAATTTTTAGAACAATCATCACGATAAATCAAATTAACACCCAGATCAATCATTATTTAGAACATGAGTGACGTTGAAAGGGCGGTTCAGAGAAGAATTCGATGAACAAGGGGCAAATGTTTAGATGATTACCTTGAGGAGGGCCTTTCCGTCCTTGTCCTTGTCCTCGGGCTTCAGGACAATTCCCAATTTCGAGAGGAGACTGTCAGCCTCTTCCTTCTTGTAGTTCATGATGCTGTCGAAGACCTGAGGAACACAAATCAGATGTAATATGTGAGAAGATGCTTATCAGTCGTTCAAGTGTATATGATTAGTGGGGAAATATTGAACTGTTGCATCAATGACGTAGCGTACCACTAACGAACATAAGGATAGAGGTTCAATGGTAGCGTTTAGACATAGTTGCGTTTAATCTCCTTCCACATGCACTGTCCACACTGTCCAGGTACTCCAGCAGACTCAGAGAGTCGTGCTATTGTACTATAGCGAGACGCTAATGTGCAGGAAGGGATGGATAAAGTGGAAAATTTTACATTGAAAGCTCCAACAAAAGGATGTTAACTTGTTGTCTCTCGATGTGAATACTAAGTAAAAGTCTCAAAAGTTTAAAAAATAAATAAATTACCTTGTAAATGGGATCCAAGACATACATGCAGAAGGATCTCTTGTTGTCTGTCTCCTTCTGCTTACTCCACTTCTTGGTCTTGGGATTGAAGAAGGACTCACCCCAGAGGCGATTCATGAGTTTGACAGTGTCGATCTTGAATTTCTCAGCGTACATCTCGGAGAATTGTTTGAGTGTGAAGGCCCAACCGTGAAGACCAGATCCAAAACCAACGGAGCCCTTGCTCGGGTCGACGCGCACCTCACCCATGGGACCATCGTCGTCAGAGTAAGTGGCAATGATGACGTTTACGTTTTCAACGATTCGCTGGAATGTCTGATAGAGGTCTTCACTGTCCAGCTGGAGCTCGAGGAGAGCGCGGTCCATTTTGTTCATGAATAATACGGGCTTGATACGCTCGGCAATAGCCTGGCGAAGTACAGTTTCCGTTTGTACACAGACACCTGATGGAGAAGGGAAATAGAAAGGGAATGATTAGAGGAGGCCGATGGCTAACTCGATGGTTGAGATTCTTCTATTTGGAAATTTTGTCAGTTGGCCGTTCTTATCGTCTCTCATTTGAGTTCAGAACAGGTCTGTGATAGAACAATCATCATTTAGTTATTTTTTTTTATTATCAAAAAGATTAATTTGTCAAGTGATGGATCAAGAGAAAATGTAATCTAGGCTAATGATTTGAAAAAAAGTCACGAGATTTGTTTTCACTAATTTTTCTACTCTGAAAAATCTGCATAAACTCACCAGAGACACAATCGACAACGACGAGTGCTCCATCAGTGACTCTCAAAGCAGCGGTGACTTCGCTGGAGAAGTCGACGTGTCCAGGTGAATCAATCAAATTGATCAAGAAGCCCTTCTCCTCCTTGTCCCTCTGATCTGGATTGGTGATGAACACCAAATCCTTCTCGTCAAGCTCGAAGAACATGGAGATAGCCGTTGACTTGATGGTGATACATCTCTCCTGTTCGTCCTTACGAGTATCAGTGAATCGAGTTTCACCAGCTTTAGCACCAGCAATGATACCAGCCTTGGATACAAGGGAGTCTGTCAGAGTTGACTTTCCATGATCCACGTGAGCAATGACGGACATGTTCCTGATGTTCTTCTTCTTGTCCATCATGCCACGGATCTCGTCTACCGTGAAGTTCACCTGAAAACCAAACAAATCGAATTGTCTACTAAACGAAAATAAATAAGATAATTCTGACAATCATCGAATGAGGATTACAAAAATGGCTGCATGGTCAAGAAATGTCTTCAGGACATTCAATAAAGTCTACATGCGGTAAAGGCGTGGGAACAATTTCTCCAATCGAGGAAAATAGAGAATACTATTGCCATCAGCAGTTTGTCCAGATCTGTCCTCTAAAATGTCTGAGATTTTTGCAATTGTCTCGTTGCATCTCTGACGCGAGCCCCGTGACACGTTCTGCCCTCGAGACTCAGCCCCCAACGTCCCATATTTCGTCCCCAATTTCACATGATCAATTGATTTTCACGTGTAATATATCCGAATATGTTATTGAAGGTGTCAACGACGCGATGTGGGCCTTGTTATCCACGAAAAAACTCGAAAATACGGGATGAATGGGGGTTGCGCAATCCGGGGTAACCCCGACAATTTCCCCCCATTTGCCCGATAATGCCGAGGAATGAGTAAAAAATATAGCCAAAATCCTGTACGCCATGAGTTGAAAATTGCCTGGGATGAGGGTAAATAATATAATTGTACGTACCATCTTGGATGTTTTCCGATTATCTCTGTCCCGTTCGGAAATGTACGTGCGCCAACAATGGCGGACTCCCTGGGAAAGAACGGGAGTACGACAGAAACGTGTTGGCAGTCCGAGCTGGGCGGACGAAAGAGGTCGCTGCCATGATTGAAGGCGGCTTTCTCCAAGATCTCCGCGGGAGAGGATAGCTTCCCCCTCCCCGCGCGAATGAGCCTGCTGGCGAGTTTACAACTGGCGACAGGCGCTCAGAGCGGGAAAATTCGAATGCAGAATGCAATACGACCAAAAAGAGAATTTTCTGTGACTTTGTTTTCTAGTGATTTTCAAGTTCTCGAGTCTGCGAACTATGCAATACCAATTCTCAGACTGTACAGAAAGGCCAATTATCGACCTACAATTGTGACTCCCACAGGTCGGCAATTGGTTCATCAAAGATAAACAATTATTTTAGCTTTAATTAAGACGGGTCTTAACCCAGAGTTAACTCTGGCTCCAATTCATCACAGAAGTCCGAAGATTATCGCAGGAGACGTTTTATCAAGAATCGAAGGAGGACATTACCAGGTAAATCACATTTTCCTCATACAGTGACAAAAAGTCCACTTTTCGTCACATGATGACGACAAATTTTGCCCGTAACAGGTCCAAAAAATGTTTTTTGCTTCGTCTAGTTCGACGAATAAATTACCAGAAATAACAATATCACCTCAGGACCCGATGAATCCATTAACTCCCACCCAATTCCGCCCGCCACCCCCTCAAAAAGAATAAGTCATATCAATTTTCCGTTGATACCCCTGCCCTCCTAATTAATAAATTACCCTCTCCCTCTGCTCTCCGCCCCCCTCAAAAACCCTACCTGGACAACAAACTACAATAAAATTCCTAACTCTGCGCAGAATTGTAATCGCGCAAGCTCCGCGCAGCATCACCCGGTTGATCCTTTCTGGAGGGCTCAGTACCACTGCTCCCGTTCAAGTGAAAGTGTCCAGTGGTTCCAGATCAACTCTTCCCACTCGACAAAAAAAAAACTTCCCGGAAAAAGTAATAACAAGGATCAACCTGATCAAATGGAGTAATTTTCAGAAATCCAATCATGAACATTTGAATCGTCAGTATTTCTCTTCATCAACAGATCGCTGACGATCATTGACCACTGGAATGGCAGATCATGACAACATGTACGACGATGAGGTGAGTTTGACATTTTGATTGGTTCATCACTGGAAAAAATAAAAAATAAAAATGAAATCAGCTAAACCTAATTTGGCCTCGCAAATTCATTTAGATTTTAATATATTCCCGGGTCTGAATGAATTAATGCTCAGATCTCGTCAATCCCTCCGAGATTGTTCCGCATGAATCAATTAATCCGCCGCATGGAAAACTCGTGTCACCGTCTCGAGCAATTCGCGGAGGTCCCTCTGGAGACCGATAAATTCGGTAATTAATGAATACTAATTTATTCTCGTCGCATATTTGAAGAGGAGAGAGAGAGAAAAAGAGGGAGAGAACTTTCTCCACTGGATTTTCCGCATGCGGTGACCGCGATCGATGCGTCCTGGGGGGAGATCTCGACGATCAATCGATGGATCCTCGGGATTCCCGAGGAAAATGAGGGAGCAGTGGATGTGGAAAAATAGAGAGGGGAAAATAGCCCTCCTCCCACCCTCTACCTCTTCATTTCTATCGATTCATGCCGAGCAGCAGCTGACTATGCCACGGGCTCTCCTCCCTCTCCGTAAAGAGCACAAATTTTCCCTCATGCATTATGAATTTTCCCCAGTACCTCTTGTTAATTATTCAGTCGAGAGTGAAACTGAGAGCTTTTGTTATTTGAAAGTCTTGGGACTGGTGGGGAGAGGGAGTTGACGCTGATGAAAGCTCCTCGAGATGTCCTATCAATGATAACAAATCGTCGGGGGAGTTGAGTGGCTGCTGTGGACTCGATAAATCATAGCAAATAAATCGCTAAATTTTTCCTATCAATTGATCATACTCGGAGTCATGGAGAAGTTGATGGAGTACGAAAAAGCGCTCCGGAATTATTACGTTTTTTCGGTTACCGATCTAAGTAATAAAATATTACAATACAAAAATACTACAGCTCAAAATATTACAAAGAAAAAATACGCCTCGAAATGTTTCCAAAAAAATAACATACCCGGGCTTCTCACGTAAAACACTACGAGAAACTGATAATTTGTTCCCTTTTTGACTGGAACAAATTTCAAATCCATACTGAAATGTAAATGCGCCAAACGACGCCGGCTATTGGCCGAGTGAATCGAAACTGAAGGACTCTGTCCCTCAGTATGACAACAAAACAATGTATTTAGAAATAAATTGTAAACATTGACAAGCAAAATATTTCCCTGTACCAGTTAAATATTACACCTCTTCGTCCAAACAGTGTTTTTCTTTCAGTTCAGCTTTCAACTACCCCCAAACCCCCGGAGTCTTCAATCTCCTCAAGCGTTCGTGTTAATTAATAATTCATCAGCGACGATCAATTTATAATCACCCCGACCTTCACTGGGCGAGTGATAAATTACAAAATGTGAGACAAGGTAAATCGATGTTTGTTTATCGAAAAATCGTTGAAAAAAAAAAAGAACTGTTCCCAGTTGATGAGAGTCTGTCAGCGGATAAAATAAGCCAACCGGGGGCATCCACTGTGCATGCAGGGATCAAACGAGGCGCTACAGGAGGTCGTGCTATTTCAAACGTGCGCTTATTATTATCCCCTGACGTGTCTGATACCGTGCGACCTTTGAAAAAAAAAAACGTTTCATCACAACCCCCGGGATCCTCCTAATTGTTTTTTTGTCTCCACCAGGAGGTACTTGCGCATGTCGTGTAATCAATGGCCGATGCTTTATCGAAGAGACTGTAGGGCTTATCCCCTTTCTCCTCGTTCGCAATTAGTGGAGGTTTAATTCTGGAACTTCCGGGGAATTCCTCGGTGCAATTACTCTGGGAAAATTAAGCATTTCAAATTGAGCTACGACTCGTGAAAGCTGATGACACGATCTAATTCCGAAACAGTTCATTTTCCCGGCCATATCTCGAGATGTGCTGGGGATAATTTTATTTTATCACCTCGCGTTATCTAGAGTAATGGATCTCTATGATGTTTATTTACTTAGCCAGTTTTAGATCAGCGCTAGGGGCTCTGAGAGGTCTGATCTAGTCGTTAAACTAAAAGGGGATAATTCAGTGCTAGTCAGACCGGCAGAATACACAATTCCGGGTTAATTGATTCGCCTCAATAGCCCGACGAAACGAACACCTGTAGATTTCTCCTTCAAATATACCGACCTATCGATAAAACAAAGTATTATAAAACATTTGATATTTCCCGAGAAAATTGCCGAGCCGTGATAAATCCAATTCACAATTTTCCCCATTAATCACTCGAACGAGGGATTTTGCTTCGAAGAAACTATCTCTCACCTCCTCGAAATGTCCGGCCTCTTCCTCGAACTCGCTTCATTACGGTCACTAAACGTTTTCCGAAATCTGAAAAAAAAATGCCACGTAATGACCCAAACCATCGCCCCTCACGTGACGCAGATTCCGCACCCCTATTTTTGTATACAATACCTCCTAGGTCCACTCGGATCGTTACAACTTTCTCCACCATATATAGATCTATCTTTTCTCCTCGAAGTACTTACCAAAAAAGAGGGGAATAACAAGTTTATTGATTATTCTTTCCAAGGTCAAGACCACCTGCGAAGCGTGCAATGAATTTTTGTTGACGAAAGATTTTATCGAGTGAGGAAACAATTTTATGATAGAAATACCTTCATTGAATCGAAGGGCCTCATAAGGGCTTCACTGAAACCCTGGGGGCTGTTGTACAGGAATTGCACGTCCTTAGAGAAGCATTACAGGCCCTCACATGGTCTTTATAAGTTTTCGAGAAGGTCGTGTAGGCTCTCTGGTGCTCCTCCCTACTGTAGGTCTATAAATTATATATAGATTTTTTTTATTATTATTATTTATTGATCCTTGATGTTACAAAAGTTTTCTTTGTTTTACATCCATCACCGTAAGCCTTTCCTCTTCCCCCTCTCTAACTCTTATATTTGTTGTAGTTCCTATCAGTTTATATCTCCTCAGGTACATCAATTAGCCCCCTATTCCTCTGCCAGTTTCTTCGTTTTTTTATTTTATTTATATTTATTTTTATTTTTATTATTATTATCACAGAAACTTTGGTCGCATTATTTTCTTCTCTTTCCTTTCGGTGTTCTTCTTATGGGTGTCCACCCGTGTGACTTTTCTGCCCAAACATTTTCCTTCTCCTGCTCCTGGCTTTATTGCGTTCCATTCCGACTGTCCCGTCTCTCCTTTGTCTGGCGCAACAGCTTCTCTATCCTCCCTAGTCTATCGCAAAGCTTTTTCTTTGGAGATTCCTTGAGTAATCCCACCAGTCTCCCTTTCCACTGCCTGTATATGAATTATATAATTTTAAGTAAACTCGACGTGCGGTTAGTTATAAAACAAATTTCACCAGCACTTAGCATTGCCCAGGGTTCGCGACGGTGACGCGGCTGGTGTGAATCCCACAAGGTGTACAATGGTGTACAATGGTGCTCATCTCTCCCCATCAAGCTATTCACCAAATTGAGCCCGACTGAATTTTATTATGGGTTTTACTGTTAGGTACCAAGCGATGAATCAATTTAGTTTCACAGAAAAATTAGTTAAGAGTAGTTACACGCACTGATTACCCAAATGACAATCTTGTAATTTCATTTCTAGGAGTTGGTTTCCACAAATCCCAATCAGAGAAACTGGCGGGGCATCCTCATAGCCCTCCTCGTTATCATAGCAGTTCTAGCGCTTATTGTTACGTCTGTAGCCCTGTTGACCCCACCCGACGAAGGCCCTCGAGTACGCGGCACTCGGTTAAGACTTACTGATGTAAGTGCATGACAATTGTCAAATTAAATAAAAAAAAATTCTCTCATTACCTTGGCAATGGTTATTATTTAATTGAAAATAGGTGTTGTCCGGTGACTTGTCCCCGCCGACGTTCAACGGTACTTGGGTGAGCGGCCGGGAAATATGCTACCGCGATCCCTGGGGTGGCATATCACTCCTAGACGCAGGGGATCCGAATGTCACGTCTAAGAGTCTCATGTCCAACGAGACCTACGTGAGTATTTTTTTAATTAATTTCCATTTCCAAAAATATATAATAATTATAATATCCTAAAATTTGATGTATATATTTGTTTAATATTTAAATTTTTGGTTAGCTCATACTTCTTTTGCATTTACTTCATATTATAAAACTCGTGCGCAGTTGTGCTCAGTAACTTTGAAGAACTCGAGGGAAGAACGAAAACTTTTCTTTTCAGCGATCTCTCAATCCCGCCGCGTTCACACTATCACCGGACCATCGGTACCTTCTGCTCGTCCAGAATGTGAAAAAATTGTTCAAATACTCGTTTCTCGCGCAGTACGTGATTTACGACGTGGAAACTAGGTGAATATTCCATTACTATTAAACTTCAGAAGAAGTGGCGAAATGAAATTGAGCCACCTCCCTCGATTTTAATTTCAGTTCTTGCTGGATATCTGGAAATTTGGGGAGAATACAAAAATTGTCGAGAATATTTATTTTACGAGAAATTCAATTGTCCGGAGAAAAGATTGTGATAAAAATTCCGCTATCTCCCTCCGATTTTGAGGTATCCACTAAAAACTGAGGCTTACAATTGCGGAGATGAATCAATTCCGTTTTACAACTTGTCCCCCGAATTATTCATGATCAATCTCGATGATCCTGGTTTAACTCTCTTTGTCGGGTCTAGAGAGACGATAAAGGTCACGCCAAATCCAGTGAAATCCCTCCACCCCTATCTACTCCACGTGCAGTGGACCCCACGTGGTCACGGACTTGTGATGGTAGATGACTACGATATTTACTACAAAACAAGTCCGACTTCCTCATCGGAATTTCGTATAACCGATACAGCTGTGCCTGGTGTTCACTCAAACGGTTTTCCCGACTGGTTGTACGAAGGTTTGGAACAATTCCAATAAAGAATTAACAATTCTCTATTCCGGGTGATTGAGTTTTTTTTTGGTTTTCCTCTCTGCTTGCTATTTCAGAGGAAATTCTGCGGAGTTCCCAGGCTATCTGGATGTCCAAGGACGGTCACATGATGCTTTATGCATCATTTAATGACTCCCTCGTTGAGCAAATGCACATGTCGTGGTTTGGTGAGGAAAGTAAATCCCTCTATCCCGAGGTTTGGTCCTTGAGGTATCCAATACCAGGGACTGCTAATCCTATTGTTAAGCTTATGATAGCGGATTTGGCGGATCCTAAAAATGTTAATACCAAAGTTGTGAGACCACCTTCGATCATTGAAAATACGTGAGTAATAAAACAAGAAGATTGTTGTTGTCTAGTTGTTTAAAAACAAAAAAAAAGTCGGTCAACAAAATAATTATTCAATAATTTTATACTAGTGATTCATTACCCGGGACTGCAAACTGCCGACTATTCAGATAGATTTTTGTGTCATAGAGCGTACGGTTTTCAAGAAAATATATGTCAAAGATAAAGTAAAAGTGCTCAAGAATTTGCATTTTGTCGAAGCGTGTTATTTCTATGATTACTTTATCATGAATGAATCCATTCAAGGGAGCACTATTTTACAACCGCCTCCTGGATATCCTTGACGGAGGTCTGCATAACTTGGCTGACCCGCTCTCAGAATTTATCAGTGATAACAGTCTGCAAAAGTCCCCTCTGGCACTGTCAAGAGATCCAGCGAGTCAGTGAATCGCATGGTTGGGTGGACACACCCCCGGACCCGCCGTTCTTCTCGTCAAACAGTAGCAGTTACATTACCATAGCTCCCGTTCGTGATGGCCCGGCTGGATTCTTCAAGCACATTGTCTGGGTCAATGTCCTCAAGAAACAGATGGTACCACTGACACATGGACGATGGGAGGTGGCGAAGATCCTTGCATGGGATCAGGCTAATAATACCATGTGAGTAAAGGATCAATTAATAGTAAACATGTTAGACAACACTTTCAAATGTTTTCTCCTAAAAAATCCTAACACTATTAAATATCACGCATTTCCAAATTCTAAATCAACTCCTGATTAAATTTCCCAGCTACTTCATCGGCATTCCTCCGTCGAAACCGGGTCAGCGTCACCTCTACCGCGTGAGCTCGATCCTCCCCGAAGTGGGTTCAGCCCTGCACCCTGCCTTTTGCATCACTTGTGCAGCTCCTGTGATCGCCGAAAACCAGACGTCCCTGGATCTCGAGGATCACTCTGGTCAATCTCCGGTGCACTCGACAATCAAAGACAGCGGCGACTGGCACTCCCAGCTCGAGGCCCAGGAGGACGCCGTCCAAGAAGAGGAGCCATCCCAGACCACCCTCGAGCGGAGAAAACCCGATAAATCGAAGAAAGAGTCACGTAAGTCATCATTCATCATTAAATATTGAATCACTCCTGGGAGCACACCCTCTTCTTGATAGACTATACAGTGGACTTCCCTTCTTCTTCTGTTCGTTGTGGCTATATCCTCTAATTATGTCGAAGCAATCACCATTTTTCCTTCAATATCGACTTTCCTTAACTCTTACCATCTCTAATCGTTGGACGTTATGTTGACTGTTGAGTCATTCTATCATATAAATTCTACTATCGTTTCAAGAAATTATTGCACAAATTTCCCGATGAAAATTGTGGGTATTTTTGATAATCGAAGAACAGTAATTACTGATACGAGCTAAACGCGTGTCTCCTCGGAGTCTGATTCGTCAGGGCCTGACAGTTTTTTATTCCCGACGTCACCTCACATCTCTAACAATAATCTCGAGGATGTAACGATAAATATCTACATAGTGTGATATAGGAAACGATTAAAAATTTTGTGCAAAAAATCTGTTGAAAAATACCGACGGGCCCTTAACGAGTGGCCCATCGTCTCTAATTCTCGAGATATGATCGAGCGGCGGGGAACGCTTCCCCCACTCCGCACGCGATGAGATGCGCGAAAGGGGGAAGTGGTCTGTTATTGGCCGCAATATTATATGGTTCTCTCTCAGAAAATTCTACTGTCTCTCCTGCACAGGCACACTCAATGCGCCCCTGGAAGTGGTAATGCCAAACTTCTAGCTCTCGGGCTTCCGAGCCCCGAATATGAAGAGTTAGGGGAAGTCAACTGTATTCGCTTCGCCTCTCCTCATATCTATATTTACCACACACATACACACATACACTAGTAACAATAAAATCAATGACGCCATTTGTGTGACATACTATCACTCGATGACAATCACCCAATTTGGGAGGCATTAATATCACGAGGAGTATTAGGAAGTTATTAGCAGTATTGACAAGTTAAATCGCTAGATAAATTACATTCTGGAATGTATTTAATTATCTTTAATTCATTAATTAATCCGCCAAAGTTCAGCATTCGGCCTTTAGTTGTTTAATTATTTTAGAAAAACTATTCAATTATGTTTATTTATTTTTCTGGTCGAAAAGATATTCACGTGCGATGAATTGATTTTCTGGGACCGATCCACGTGGACATCTTCAGAGAAAATTATTTAATTGTTAAAAAAAAAAAATAGAACACGTCCTTATTATTGCTAAGATTTCTCGGCAGCTGGCATTGTTGGAACTCCGAGTGTGCGTTAATGAGTGCTGATGAACAATGATGGAACTGTGGAAATCTGCAATTCATTCAGGTAGAGACGGTATAATAAGATAAAACAAAAGCTTTACTGTTAGTTCAGAGAATAAAGCGAACAAGCCGAGATATTTTTTGATCGAAAATTATAAACACTCATGTGTTACAGCGTGTATGTGTGTAGGTGGGTGTGTATGACTGTTAATCGTCATAATTTTAATGGGGGATGTGCTTTAGATGTAGACGAATTTATTTTATTTACGGGAAGACACAAGTTCGGTAGAAATTACCGTTTCGTTTGGTATCTTGTCTATCTTTATATTATATTACCAAAGGAGAATGTGCAAATCTATCGACACTCAAGGAGAAATCGATAGAGGATCCATTGATATCTTTTTCGTCATCCATTATACTAAAGGGGTTGATGCAGTAGGGAATTACCCAACTGATTGCCGAAATTCTTTCACTGCTCACCAAAAATTATCTGGACGAGTGCATAATTTTTGTTGAGAATGTTGCATTTGCCTGGAGGGAGTGGGTAATTTTTTTCCCGAACGGCCAGAGAGCAACAAGATTACCAAATCGAAAGGTAATTTTCACTGCAAAAATTTCTCTCCGTGTATAGTCAATATTGCAATGCTTATGATACTTGGGGGACAGTCTGGGCGGGAACCCGGGGGAATACAGAGGACCATTGGTTCCATTGATTTCATCTTTACCATGCATGATATATTCTCAACTGCGTCTTCACTCTGCTCTCTCCATCTCCCTTGAAACATTTATTTTTTTCCCCCTCCCATGCAGATGCGAGAATAATGAAGAATTTATCGGAGTCAATCTTTCGCGTGACTCGAACCGCTGGAAAAAAAATGAATAATATAAAGTTGGCAGATGGGGAAGGGGCTTTGCGTGGTCGCTTATTGATCCGTAAAATAGAAAAAAAATATGAAGAGATCGTCGAAACACTGATAGGGCCAGTTTAATGTGCTCAATGTTTTCATGTTGACAATTGGCATGAAGGGATAACTATGTTCGATCAGTGTTCATTGATGTCGTAAGAAAAAATTATGAAAATACTCGTTGGGATTCAATTCTGCAGTTGAGTTGGGCAAGAAGAATCAGATAATTTATTAGAAATTAACATTGCTTCTTATTCTACTCGATTCAGGAATTCAGAGGCCGAGGGAGTTAAAAAATGTTACAATCCGGTGAAAACTTGGCGTCATAAATGAGAAATTACTTGAAATATTTGTTCATTTTGTTGGGAGATGAGTGAAATCAATTGGAGATGATCTGAAAACGATGAGACTTTTTGAAAAATATTCGCAAATGCGAGGCGGGTAACAGTAACGGACCGCCATTTTGTTTAGGGCTTTAAACATGGCGGCACCCTCACCTCGTGTTTAACGCTTGGTTTTTGAATTATTCATCCTCTTCAGGTTAACCCAACTCACTACTTCCGGTTTCTACAGAAGGGAACAATTTTTTTTCGCTTCCAAGGCCCCTTAAAATGCTTCTGATTGTCGATGAACCAGACGACGCGTCAATTAATGTTTCAATGTCATGATGCGCCAAATAAAAATCGTCCGGAACATTTTAATATGAATACCGTAATTTCTAGGTGTCCTCGAGACGTGCCAGTACTACAGCGCCAGTTTCTCCCCTGGCTACGAGTATTTCGTTCTGGAGTGTTTGGGACCTGGGATTCCCACAGTTTCTCTCTACAAAACTGGAAAGCCTCAGCCGCATTTCATCGCTCTACTCCAGAATAATACGGCTCTGAGAGTGAGTAGAGAAGCAAACAGAAGGGGGAAAATATTCTGTTTTAAATTATTGTTGTTTTTCTTTCAGGAGAGAATCTCGAAAATTGCACTTCCGCAGATTAAAACGTTTCCCGTGCAGATCAGTGGGGGATACAATGCACAAGTGAGACTTTATTTACCACCGGGACTGAGGGAGGATGAAATTACGAAGTATCCGATGGTTGTTCAAGTGTAAGGGATACAATTATTCTCATCAAAAAATTCTCGACACGGAAAAATACTCTCGTGTTTGACGAGAATATTTTTCTCTGTATTAAACAATGAAAGTGCAAAAAGAAACTGATCTCATCTCGTTGGAAAACCCAAATAAGTGTTATAAATTTTTACATTTAGCTACGGAGGACCGGGCACACAACTGGTGACAGATATGTTTAAAATCGACTGGAATACGTACCTAGCCAGCAGAAAAAATATTATCGTCGCCCAAATTGACGGAAGAGGCAGTGGTGGGCAAGGATACAAGTTGCTCCACGAAGTCTATTACAGATTGGGAACTGTCGAAGTCGCTGATCAGCTGGAAGTGACTGAGTAAATATCCACAAGAAGACTTGATCAATTTCATTTTTCCGTCATGATGATCTTGAGTATTTATTCCAGGTATCTGCGAGATTCTTTGCACTTCGTGGATAAGAGGAGAGTCGCCGTGTGGGGATGGAGTTACGGGGGCTTCGTCGCCGCCCTCGCACTCGCTGAGCCCGAGCAGGATGTGTTCGAGTGTGGAATCAGTGTCGCGCCTATTGTTTCCTGGAAACTGTATGGTACGAAAAAAATTCTCTCTAATTGTGTGATTTCTGATACTGAGAAACCAAAGAATGGCAAATCCACACGTACCATAGTTTTTTGGAATTTCTAAAAAATCCAGAATGTGGGAATATTCTCGATAAAAAAATCTCTGATCTCGTAGACTCTGCCTACGCAGAACGTTACATGGGCCTGCCCAATATCACCTCAAACTACAAAGGATACATGGAGTCCGACGTATACAGCAAAATCGAGTATCTCCGCCACAAGATGTTCTATCTGGTGCAGGGAACGGCTGATAACAACGTCCAGTTTCAGCAGTCGATGGCACTAGCTCGTCATCTCACTAAGAAGGGGATTCTCTTCAGGCAGCAAGTGAGACTGTCATTGCATTTCAATTGTTAACATGAAGAACCTGTAATGTTTATCCAACCCTTCGAATGATAGATGATATTATTCGACCATCACAACCTATGAACATTTACTATCGGACTCGTTAGCATGTTTCGTTTAACAATGAATGCTCGTCATCAAGGGATGAATAAATAATATCGGCCGTCGTCTCGATGATTTCAGGTATATCCAGACGTAAGTCACAGTCTAGCTGGGGTTACCGGACACTTGTACCTCTCGATGGCCCAATTTCTCGACGATTGTTTCACGAAACAAGTACCTGTTGATTCAAAAGCCGGTCTGAGCAGCGGTGGATCTGATATCTAGCACCTCTCAGCCGACTTTATTTCATTTAAATTGTGAAGAACTTTACCTAGTGACACATAGTTTTGTTTTTCCTTTGGGTGAGAAAAATGGAAAAAAGAAATCCTAAAATTAGATCTGAAGTCTAAAGTGAGGGATAAAAATTCACTAGTCAGAGCCAAATACGAGATTACGAACAATAGGGGTGAGTGATGAAAATTAATGAATAATGCAATCTAAACATCTCCAAATTGTGTTCCGTTTAATAGAGTATATTTACAGAAAACTAAACTATATTGTATTGTATGACATTTTGAATTAAGCTCACAATCTCGTAGATGAATATTTATCTCCTTTCTCCATTAGATCGCAGATAATACGTCAGATAAAATGAATTGCAAACATTTCAGTAATATTGTATTGTATTTCAAATATGTTTTACATTTTACGGATTATTGTAATAATCTACACAGCCCAGGGTGTCTCACTAATGACGACGAGAGGCACAAGTTTTATGTATATTTATCGTGTACATACGGCGGTTAATGCTGACGAAACAAAGTATGTGATTTATTTTTTCAATAATAATTAGTGAGATTTTCGGGGCTTGACTAACGATAACACAAAGTCTTCTAAAACCAGCAACGGACAACATAAAATATCGTGAGAACTGAAAACACTCAATAATTGTAATAATTGGAGTAATCAAAAGATGAAAAATGTTGATAACTATTAATTCATTATAATTCACGTCTTTTAAATATTCTAAGGGAATAATGAGTCATTAAAGAGTAATTAAATCTACAACAACCGTATTTATCTGGCACATGAATTCATAATTAGTATATACACGGAATAAAATATTCGATAAAAATTACATACCTTTTGGGAAATTTTCTGGAACTGTCCGTTACTTTTGGCCGAATTGTCGGAAAAATTATCATACCGTCACGTCAATTTTCAAACTCAATTGAATTTTATCATCGGCGAGCGAATTGACTTCCGTAATTTTTACTGAAAATCTCTTTCCGTCTATATATGTCTAGGTTTCAGCTTTTTATTATGGTTAGATATCCGACTTGATGAACTTTTTGTTTGAGCATCTGCCGAGGTGCAGCAACATGTGATTCTTGAGATTGGTCGGCTTGCTGAAGCCACGACTGCAAATGTGACATCTGAATGGCCAGAGTCCGTTGTGCACGTACATGTGGCTTTTGAGATCGCCCGGGGTTGGAAATGATTTCGAACATTGGGAACACTTGTGCGGCTTTTCCTGTACATCATTAGAAAAATTGAATTCTATTTTTTTTTTTTCGCTGGGAGATTATCTTCTTAACACCATGACCATTTATGAGGATGAGGATTTCAGTGGTAAATGCGGTAGCTCTCAGTAGCTTAATGGTTAGAGTGCGATTTGCTAATCTGAAGATTGTGGGTTCAAATCCCGTCTGTGCACTCCAAGGTTCAGCCTCAAATTTGTGGTTACTGCAGTGATTTGAAAAGGTTCAGTAAAACTGCTGCAATATTCTACGTGCCGCCCAACGGAGTATCGCAAAAATTAATTCTTCTCAGATCGCTTGACAACAGTGACAGTCAAAATCATTAAACATGATATAGAATCAGTGGTAAATGTGCTAACTGCCAGTAGATCAGTGGTTAGTGAGCGAGTTGGTAATCTGAAGGTTGTGGGTTCAAATCCCATCTGTGTACAGCTAATTTCAGTCTGAAATTTGTGTTGTACTAGTGTTTCGGAAAGATCCAGTTACCTTAATGCACTGTTCCTCGCATAAAGATATACATTATCGCGGAAATTATTTTTTTCGAATTAATTGACAACAGTGACAGTCAGAATTATTCAAGATTGCGGGTTCAAATCCGCTGAATTTGTGTTACAAATCCAAAATCTAGTAAGCCCGTTGCGGATATCTATCGATAGTAACGAATCAATTTTTTTATTGATTCAAAATTCACCCAAAACATTGTCAAAACATCTCAGCCTCAGTAATCTCTCAACACACCCCCCGATCTCCAGCTATCATTGTTCACTCAAGAATTCCGACAGACAAATTAATACCCCTCCCACTGTAAAAAAAACCCGTGTAATGATTTTAGTTCCTGACGAAAAAAAAAAAACCGGGCGCAGTAAAAACGTCATCGATTAAACGCGAGTCTGTTAATTCGTTTAAATTTATCGGGCGTTAAAATGACTTTGTGCCTTATATACACCGATGCCTCGTTTCAAGTAGCAAAACGTTAAACCGGTGTCGACAAAGAGAGAATAAAAGAGACCACGAAAAGGAGGAAAAAAAAAAAAACCGCAGAATAAGGAGAGGAGAGGAGTCCAAGACTCGATCACTAGAAAAAGACCGCTGGGACGAGGGGCAAAACGGGCTCCCCCCGCTCCTCCCTGCCCCCCTTGGCCTGAGGGACGGGAAAGGGGATGGGTTTAACACACGCGCGAGGCACGCACAAGTTAAACCCGATGTTATAGTTGTGTATAGGTTGAAAAAGGGAATCGGTTTGAAACAGCCCGAGGATACATATACGCTCTCTGTCTCTCTAATTGGATTGCATTCCAAGCGGTAGCAAGTAATGGGCCAATTACAGTAGCTGATGGCAGCGCCAGCCTATATGGTATATACCCATCCCCAATACCCTCTTTTACCCCTTCCTCGTTACTCAAAAACATACCAGATATCATTACTCCGAGGGATTAGAGAAACTCCATCAGTGTATACTGTTTCCGCTCCGATTAATACGAAATCGAGTTGAGAGAATTGTTTATTGAGAAAAAATATGTATTTACTTCGCGAGAGGGTAATTCGAGGTCTACTGGGCTTACGCAGAACGGATATCATGCATTTCCAGGGAGACTGTTAGCGTGCGATCATTGACATTTAAAAAATGGAAAAATTACTGGCAAATTTTTTATGAGTCTGATAAATATTTTCCTGAACTCACTCGTCGAGAAATATTCAATAAGAATTACCGGTAAAGATCTAGGAATTACGCTTCAAGAGGTAATCTGGGGAGAAGTAGAATTCTATTCAAAATGTCAATTGTCAACGTAAATTCTACAATTTGTTTCGTAAAAGTTACTCATTCGTCCGGGGCCTCATGGCTAATCGTAAGTCCCAGCGAGGAGGATCTTTAATAACATTTTTTTGAATTTTCCTGGAACGTTTCGTAAAAAAGGATCATCCTTGATATTTCTGTTAGATTTTACACTCTCCAGAAAAATTACGTGACCGTTTCCTATTTATTTCGGTGACAAATTGGAGAATTTACAGAACGTTACAGATTTGTTCTCCTCAATCCATGTAGAAATTCGCTGAAACCAATTCCCGCCAGCAGTTAACGTGAATTATTCCGTAATTTTTTATTGAATATTTCTCTCCGTGTAAATTTCAGTCCGTGAAAAAAACAAAAATTTCATCCCACAGTAATGTTCACACTTCATTGATGTAAAAGAAAGGATAACGCCATAAATCATAACTTTCTAGAAGGAAATCCGTTGAGTGGAGTAATTTTTTGTTATTTTCCGTTTTGTCTTTTTTTTGACGTTTAACAAGTTGTTCTCCCCGGATGGAAGCATGCGTAGAATATTTTAATGGATCAAGATATCAAGCTTACCTTTATGTGAGTCATTCGATGATAGTAAAGATTGGAGGATGCTGTGAATTTTTTGCCACAAACGAGGCACTGGTGTGGCTTTTCACCGCTGTGTATGCGTTTATGTGTGTTGAGTGAACTCGATGTTGAGAAGCCCTTGTTGCAGACCATACAAACGTGTGGTTTTTCACCTGAAGTAGGTGCGGAGAACAAAGTAAAGAGAATAGAAACAAAAAAAAATGTGGGAAGAATTTTTGCCGTTCGTGTTACAATTGAGTTATTTAAAAATACAAGGTGAGATTTTTTTTTTACGCTTACCGGTATGAGTCCTCATGTGACGCTTGAGTAGGGACGGTCGATCGAATGACTTGCCGCAGACCTCGCACGGAAGAAGTACACGTTCACCTCGTTTAATTGTCGTTAAGATACTGCAGTCTAAGTGATCGCTGACTAGGGACAGGGTTGAGGATGACGACTCCTCGGATGTTGACTCGTACTCATCTACCTCGTAGTACGTTGTTGATAGCGATGAGGATTGATGTGATAAGAGGGTTTTCGAGAGATCCAGCGGTGACTCTGGAAGACAAATTATGCCATTTTATGGCCTGGCTGGGGGTTTGATTTGATTATTTAATTAGTGCCGCTGATTTTAATGCCCGATTTTAATTGGCGCGAGTCCAAATTTATGGGGATTATAAAGTCAGTGGTAAATGTAGTAACTCTCAGTTGATGGTATGTTTGAAGAGCGAGGTTTCGGGTTCGAATCCCACCTAGGATTGAGTAAACTGGGATTGCCCTGATTGTCAGTCTACAGGAAGAGACATCGCGGGAGTTCCAATGATTGGCGAGAAGATTTCGAGATTGCTCAAATTCTTCAGTCAAGATCCGATGACAGCTGTAGAGCGGTCTACAGTTCCTCTCCAAGTCCAACCGCACGAGCTTATAACTCGTTATCGTCAAGATGAATTAATTCGAGCCAATTAATAAGCTCACAATTCAATCGCTTGGTTATTTTCATTCAATTCGAAAACACCGATTTAAAGTGACGCGACTCCGCTCATTGGCTTATAAGGACCGTCCAGATAAGAATTGTATTCGATAGGTTTATTCTTTGCCGGTCTCTTCCCTTTGCCATACGCCGGCAATCGTGGCGCAATCGTCCAGCCACAGGAGTATAAAAGAGATTAAAAAAAAAAGAGAAGGGCTGGAGGTAAAGTATCAAAGAAGACGAAGAAGAACAGGGATAAAAAGGTAAAACTGCCTACAAATCTGAAATGCAAATACTCGGTTCGACTGGGAGGATATTCTTTTTTTCCTTTCGTTCTTACAGATTACAAGTCCTTGCCGCTTGTGATTCAAATTGTGTAGAACGAAGGGTGGACGATTTAAAGGACAGTACAATGGATGGGTTGAGTGCATAGACGGGCCTTAGTTGCAAAATGTGGGGGGGGGGAATATTTTTTCTTTTTACCCCCCTTCGATTTTTGGGTGAATGGTTAGAGAGGAGGGGCAAAAAATGAGAGTAAATTATGAAGCTTTTAAAGGCCGGGAGAGGATGGAGAGTGAAGTGCAATCGGCTGAGATAGTGGTATCATCATGACATTTGCATATGACTGGCATAGCAGGTACAAAATAACTTACCAGCGAGAATTGAGTCGATGGTGCACCTGTAGATTGCTGAACGTGAACAGACGTCACGCGATATGAAGACAAGATCCTCGTGGGATGCTGGAAGAAACCAGGCGACGAGCTCCGAGTCTGGCTCGACATCCTTGATTACTTCGAATATCGGTTCACCTGATGCATAAAGAGTTGTCTGAAGTAATTTCTTAATTTTTTTTTTTTTTTTCAACCGAGTGAATAAATTTTTAACGAACCCAATTACCTTTGACTTTGGTACCGATGAGATTCACATGATCACTGGAGCCCTGCACAATTCTGAGAAATCTTATCCAATTGCACTTTCGATGATTGAGATTGTAATTGGAGAAGGAGACCTCATCGTAACATCCGTACTCTCGTCTTATCTAAAATTTCATGGTAAAGAGACGTGAGGGATTGGCTCCTACAATTGCGGCATGAGATTTAAGAATGAGATACTCACGTCGTTATCATCGAGGAGGGAATAAAGGTCGATCTTATCGAACCTGATGGAGCCCTGAAATGGATAGATGAGAGTGCCACTGGGTATGAAGACATTGGACCACACTGATATTCTGACATCGGCGATGTTGGTGTCATTTTTGAATATTCCTATGTCCCTTTTGCAATCACTGGCGAGTGCCAGAGAGAATTCCTTTGGTATCAGCACACAGGTCTCCATCCTCCGAGGAATCTGCACGTCTCAATCACCATCGATTCACCTATTGAAGGATGTAACTGTTACTGATGATGATATCAATGAGGACAATTGGCAGCACAAAAATTCAATGGATTGTGAATAATGAGACGCACTCAGATACCAGCAGAGCTTCACTCAATGGAGGTACTGACAATTGGTTAAATTTCGGTGTTGTGGAGCGCGATGGTGCAAGGTGCAAGGCCCTTGGCTGACTGGGTATGGGATTAACCGACTGATCTTGACCTTGCGACGGTTTTATAGCAAGCAAGCATTTGCTACCGAATGGGTAGCTCAAAGCTGCCCCTCCTGCTCAACCAAAGAGGCTCCACCTCCCAACGAAAACCCACACATATTCTCCCCACCTTTGGCCATAATCCATGAAGGCACAAGGAAGCCGTTTTTCCCAAGTTTTATTTTTCATCCCCCATCCTGCCTCATCCCAAGGTGCCCACGTGGGCGACTCAGAGGCACCTGTCGAGTCATTCTATCTCCCTTCCACTTCAACCAATTGCCATAGAACCTGTCTGAGAACACGTTTTATTTCTCTCATCCTCTCTTTCTCCCTTTTATCCTCTCTCTTATTCTTTTGGTACGAAAACGATCGCCTGCCAACCTGCCTTCCAACGAGCGCAACTACATACGAGGCCAGATTGCACTCCCCTTTCTTCCCGGTTACCATCCAACCTCCTGGATCTTCGGCACTGTAACTCGGTTGTCTTCCTTCTTCGATCATTTCGCAAACTCGTCGCGGCTTTTATTCCACCATATTTTCCATATTTTCCTCGTTTGAGTGGTCACTGGGGTTTTAAGGCTGTCGTGAAGAGGGACATTTGTATGCGCTTGGAAAGGGGATAGGTGATGGCAGGGAGATACGAGGGATCAAACTACTCTGGCTTGGATAGCTGCTGGGAGTCTGGTTTCACGGGCTTCTTCATTTTTTTCCATATTTTTGCCGAGTCTGATGACTTGGGTATTTTCATGAGGATGTTGAGGAGGTGGTGGCCAAGCCGAGTGTCAGTTCTTGGAGAAGAGGCTCTCTGACTGCTTGTGTGTCCAATGTGACATGACTAGAACTGAGATTAGCCGAATTGATTACAAAATCAAGGGTAAATGTGATAGCTCCCATTGGACGAGATGGATTGCAATAGTGGCCGTCAAAGTTTTAAAAAGAATCTTCAGAAGGGCCTCAAAGGGGTCCAGCGATGACTCGAAGAACGAAATGGTTGTTACGATAACTCAAACGTTAATTGTTCTCCTCTAAATTTGGTGTTTTGATACTCATATACAATGTCAACAATTTCCATAATCCAAGAATTTACTTATTTATCATTCACGAATCGTCTCACGGTACTTATTCATCTGACGCCAGTAACTTCTCCCTCTCTGCTTTCCCCGTCTTCTTCCTATCTGACAACTTCTGAAACCGATCGAAAACCTTCTTTCGAGTCGAAACCTTCTCCCTCCCCTCACGCGGCTTGACCCTCTCCATCCCCTTCTGTCGCCTCATCGCCTTGGGAGACATGGCCCCTTCCAAGCTCTTCTGGAACCTGAAAAAAATCATTCAATGAAACATTAATTGTTCAATTATTCGTCATTTATAAGTGAGCTAAATGTCCTTTCGCTCGCATGCGAAGAAAAGGAGCCTGTCTGGAATAGCCAGCGGAGTGGCCACTGCATGTACCATAAGTTTGAAATGCCTAAAAAAAATCCCGGAAAGCCATTCGAAATCACTGACCTCAGGTATACAATGGTACCCGCGATGATGCACAATGTGAGAATCAGAAAAATAATAAGTGCACTGGCCGCCACGAAGCTCTCACTTGGCATCCACCCAAAGATCGGTCTGGTAAGTCTATCCTCCATGAGATGTGTCTTCCAATTAGGCGGCCCAATGACATTAACAAATATCGCATTAGTCGTCCAATTGAAGCCCAAGTCATCCTGCCTGACAACACATCTCCACATGCCGCGATGAGTCTTATTCAGAGCCGGTACGAGATCGACATTGACGGAGATTGGTTGAGTGGTTCCATAATCCTTCCACATCTTGTTATTAATAGTCCAAGATACTTTGAGATCATTGTACAAGTAGCCAATAATAACGCAGTGACAGACAGCAGTGATGGGCAGAGTTTCCCTGAGTGTTACGATACTCTTGACAGGCAGTACAGCTAGACTCACAAGTTTCAGGATCATATGAGTCTCATCAACTCGATGCAGAGTGATGGTGTAGACGCCCGAGTCATTCACCTCACTTCGTTTTATCACTTGGGGGAAATGGATAAATATCAAGAGGATTAATGAACTGAGGATTCCTGATGATGTTTTCTGGTTTTTTTTTCTCCCCCCCCAGTCTTCACTACAAGTTTTTCTCAGAGCATTTATTACCTATATCGTGATCAACTAATTGGACTCTTTCTTCATCGGGATTGAGAAATATGCCATTATGGGACCAATTGATATCGGAATCAGGTGACTCCCGAGTAATAATTTCAATCACGTCTGCATCCGCTGGAATGATGACACTTTGGCCCTCTTTGATGATTATCGATGTGTGATTTCTGCGGGTTCGGCCTTTTATTAGATTCACCGTATCCTCGGTTATATCACCGCATAATATGGTATTACATCTGCCTGTCATTACACTGGGGCCCATACATGGCTCGCCTTTAACGTTTGGTATGGGATTGTTGCAGTGGCGTTTCCTGGTACCCACTCCGCCGTTGCAACTCGCACTGCACGCCCACGGGCTCCACTCCGACCAGCCACCGTCTACTGGATCTCCATCGATATCTTGAGATTTTTTTTTTAATTATTAGTTCCTGGCTATTGAATGATAATCGCCGTTAAGCTGAGCTTCGGCCGCCATTAGGCTAGTTGACATGTCGGTAATTGGAGTACATACTGAGTGTTGTTCAAAAACTACTCGACAAATATTTATGAGACTGGGGAGAATGCTTTTTGGGGAAGTCTATTTCAAAAGAAATATTTAGCGGAGTTGTCCAAATATAATGTGAAAATCCCACTGATGTAATTACGAGGTATCTTAAATACCGTTGGAAAGCGTGTATTTCTTCTATTATTACCTGGGGGCAAGCAATTTGCTGTCCAAGTTGCCCATCCACCTTTATCAACTCCCAATGAGAAAAAATAGAACAGGAGTGGATGTATGTGGACGTAATTAAATGCCAGGGTTTCATTCCAGTATATGTCGATGGTCGAGTTGTACCAGCTGCACGGGAAATTCATCAGTGTTATTATTTATACCCGATAATTGATTTAATTGGTAAATTAATCCAAGTGAGAAGATCGGAATTACATTATCGTGATGTTGGTCCAAGTGTTTGCGGTGAACACACGAGAGGGCACTTTCTGTTTGTGGTAGATCTGTACGTTCGGGTAAGTATTCTTGATGAAGAATATCCATTCGTCTTGCTCGCCAAGAGTCACTGCGTAATAGCTGACCAAAACGGGGAATAATGAGGTGCATTCATGTTAGAATTGATGGAATTATGGGGACTCTTAAATGGCAAGAAGAGAATAACAATTCAATTCTCAATATTTCAACGAGTCTTCGCGAACTATCTCCAAGAATGAGGAAAATACCAAAATACAGCAATATGTGTCAATCAGAGGGACATTCCTGCATTCAATTAGCCAATCTCTCTCTATTCTCTTCAATTAGAATTTTTTCAACGAGCTTAGAAGCAACATCTCTTGTCAAGAACGCTTCCAGAATTTTGGTATCCACCCGGGATTCCGAGATATTTCGCTTCGCTCCTAAATTCATTTGTTCTAATGAGTTTGAAGTACCCTGGAGTGGCTGGAAATAGTAACAATGGAACCAAAACAATTCCCTCAGCTCTGATCATCAGCTCGATCCTCTGGGTCTTTGATTTTATCGGAATTATCCTCGTGAATCTCTCGGTTTCGGTATTTTCCACTAGACATCCTGGAATCAATCATCATTGGAACATCAACTTCATTAATTTCTGTTCGATAAAACGAGTGACCTACGGTTCTGATGAAAGTACGGAAATGATTGTTAGGCTTTCCCAATTCAACACTTTCTAGGATCATAGTTCGACTTACTAGATAGACAGTCGAAGGATACTCCTATAGTATTTCCCAATTCGCTGGCGTAGGAGTAGAAAACTGGAAGAAATGCTGTCGCTGGGTCTGGATCCTCCCACTCGAATAGGACATTTGGCGATTCCTCATAAAATACTTGGATTTTTCCTCGTGGAATTTTAAGTATGAAACTACTCCATTTTCCGAGGTACAATAAATGAGGAAGTGTCTTCTTCTTCACAAGTTCAACCTCTAATAAATTAGAACAGATGATTTCCAAATGATTAATTACATAATAATGATGATAATTCTTAATAACACCATCAATTATTGGTGTTAATTAGCATGATCCATAATAATCATCTCCATCTGAACAAAATTCCATTCGTATATAGTTCTCTTTGATTCGTATCGCTTTGGGACACTATACCTCCTTCCTCTCCCTGTCGATACAACAAAACCTTCTCGTTATCCATGGCTCCCACCTTCAGGATGTACCTCGACTTGAGTCCCTCATCGGCACTGAACGTAAATGTTATAGAATCTGGATTGTCGGGCTCCCAGGCCTTTAGAGAGAAGCGCAGGCCCTCGGAGCGATGCTCGGGGAAGACAAAAAATTTACGTTTTGTTTCCTGTCCCCTCACCAAAGAAATACACTCGTCCGATTTGTCACAATCAGATACGTCGCACAAGTCCTGCGGGACTTCTGGGTCTGTCGTGTAACACCAGGCACCTAGTCCAATCAGTGATGCCGATAAAAATGTGAAACCCCGTGATTCGAGTGTGTACAAAAAATTGCCGACTGAAGGGAGGATATTCTCACATGAAAATGTTCAGGGAAACATGTGCGCATGGAAAAATTTCCAGAGGAACTTGGTCTTACCAGCGATATTCCGAGATGGATCACGGCAGTAATTGCTGGCGTTGCGGGCACTCTGTTCGGGGAAGAGGGTCTCATTGAAGTGTTCACGGTTTATTCCGTCGTTCGGTCTTCTTGGGTGCTCGATCTTGTGACTGGGTGTTGTCACTTCGGTAGACGAAGAAAGGTCATGTGGGTACTCTCGCGTTGTTATTACCACGTTCTCTTCCTCATTGGTGACGTGATGAGTTTCTGTAGGCTTTGCTGTCGTAGAGGTTGCCGTTTCCGTTGAAGAAGATGGCGGCTGTATAGATGAAGATGGCTTCTCGCTAGAAAGATCGTGTGGATAAGTTGGCATTGTTATCAAAACGTTATCTTCCTCATAGTCTTCATTCTCTTCATTAGCATGATCTGGCTCTGTAGGTTTTTCCGTTGAAGATGCCTTCGTCCGCCCAAAAAAATCATCCGCCAGCCTATCCATGTTTTCCAGAATCTTTTTCTTCTCCTCCTCTTCCTTTTTATCATCAAGAGTGGTTTTTGCTGTTGAAGAAGTCGCTTTTTCAGTAGATGACGATGACGTCCCCTCGGGAAGCTCATTTGGGTACTTGGGCATGGTTATCAAATGGCTGTCGTCATCATAGTCTTCATCCTCATCATTCGTATGCTCTGGTTCTGTCGGTCTTTCCGTCGATGACGCTTTGGTCCTCCCAAAAAAGTCATCCGCCAACTCATCCATCTTCTCTCGTCATCATAGTCTTCATCCTCATCATTCGTATGTTCTGGTTCCGTCGGTCTTTCCGTCGATGACGCTTTGGTCCTCCCAAAAAAGTCATCCGCCAACTCATCCATCTTCTCCAAAACCCTTTTCTTCTCCTCCTCTTCCTTTGTTTGGGCTGTTGAAGAAGTGGCTTTTTCCGTAGATGACGCAGACTTCGACTCGGGAAGGTCATCGGGGTACTTGGGCGTGGTTATCAACGCGCTATCATCACCATAGTCTTCATCCTTCTCATTAGTATGATTTGGTTCTGTAGGTTTTTCCGTCGATGGTTTTGTCCTTCCAAAAAACTCATCGGCCATTTTATCCATCTTCGCCAAGACTTCCGTCTTCTCCTCATCCGAAATTTCTCTCTTCGGTTTATACTTCCTGGTGTCATCATCAATAGTCACCAATTGATCACTGACAACTCTAGCACCGGCTTTATCGTATGAAAGAATGTTCGCGTTCCCTTTTGGCTTCTTCAATTTGTCGGCCACCGATTGTCGTCGAGTCGTTGAGGAGACAATCGGGAGAGTCTTTTCTGGTGATTGTCTGCCCGCAGGTCCAATCAGCTGTCCCTCATCTTCATCGATCACCCAGGGAGCGCAGGTGCGACCTGATCGGGTGACTGAGAGGGTGCCAATGTAGTCGTTGGCTGTGCCAGCAGTCCTGCATTCTGATGACCTGCAGCCGCGGATTGAGCAATAGCTCTTCTCCAGTCCTGCTGATGAGTTTGTATAGCAGTAGGGGCCTTCGGGATCATGGCCCGGATTGCGACATTTATTCAGAGCCTTCAGGTATGATCCTTCGGGGAATAAACTATTCTTTCTCTCCCCTCCGGGAATCTGGAAATCAATTACAAGCCAACCGTCATTTACCGTTTATAATTTGGGTTTTGTTGGTTGCAGTGACGCGAGCTAAATTTGCGATGTCAGATGACAGTCATGTGACCGTCAGTGATACGTCATCGTGGGTAATTTCTTTATCTGACCGACTGATGGACACGGGACAGCTTGACCGTCAGCAACAACCACAAGACAGTCATCTTTTCGTGATCATCTTTTGTGATTTACGTCTTTGAAACTCCAGGGGATGCAGGGTCGACCTTCTTGGCTAATCCACTGAGACCCCTGGTACAGATAATCCTTAGGATTCGCTAAACAATTTGGAGGGGATGGTTTCTCCACAGCATCGTCCTCTCCTGGTGTGCAGAATAACGCCCAATGGGCAATGGAATTTTCGGAACCGATGCTGAACCATCTCAAGACGCTGAAGACGTGCTGCTTGGAGTAGAGGATCTCCTCGTTTCCATAATGCTTCTCTGAGAATAGCCGCAAGTGAGGACCGAAGATGGAGAGAGTGAAGTGCTTCCACGTCCAGAAGTCGAGGAGATTTGCACTGGAGACCTCTTGCAACTGTTGCTTGACCGATTTCGAGGTTTCTTGGTAGTTTAGGGTCAATAGTTGACTGTTCTCGAAGGTTATCTAAGATTAATTGGAGCAGATGTGAAGGAGACGGAATGAAAAATAAAATAGCTGTTACCAATTATCGAACAACGCGGTTACGGGATTCAATCTGTTGTTTGCTTCTCAATATAATTATATGTAATGAAAATATACATAATAAATAAGATGATGTAAATGAAAAAAACCGATTGTCACCGTAAAACAGGGAAAGATCTTCCCCGGGCTCTCATACAGCTTCATCGAGATTTTTCTGCTGGCGCGGACTTGGAAATTAATATCATATGTTGTGTTACTCTGTTGGAGGGGCCAGACTCGGACAAAGTCCATTCCATAAGTGGTATGAATTTCGCACGTTTGGAGGCAGTTGTCTGTGCTCCAGAGGACACCAGTACCCCTCAACCCATAATAGAAGAAACTGTTCTCGTAGAGGCTGGAGATGGTATTCTTCTTTCCGTATTCGTCCAGGAAGATTGGCTTCACGGAGCCCTGGAGGCTCACGGAAATGAAGCCACCGCCCCAGTTAATAGATAGTCCCGTCCAGTTGGAACTCAGGAGAATGTTGGGTGTTGGCTCAAGGTCGTCGTTTCCCTGCGAAATATTTTATGGCTTTTTCAAGATCGGGAGATGTCTACTTGAGGGGGACTGGCCTTACGTTGAAGCCCGGATGTCTCTGTCCAGAGCCGGAATTGGAAATCAGGAGTTCAGTGCCCGCTCGCCAGTCGTCGGCGATGCTTTCCGGAGATCCGGGGATCGGCAGGAGTGTTAGCAGTAATCGAGCCTCACCCTAAGAAGGTAATGAATTATTTTTTGTCAATGACGTCAAACAATCGGACGGAGGGCGTCACGTGTGTCGTTTTTTTTCAGGTGAAGACGTGAAAACATTATTAAAATTGAAATAAATTGTTTTCCACCTTGAGTTCATCATTCGGATCCCACAATTTCAGCCAGACCGTCATATTCCCAGCCGTAGAATTCATGGAAGTTATGGTGGAATAAGTCGTGGCATTCCTAGTGTAAACAAGACAGTCTCTGTCGTCGCAGAACGGAATGTCGCAGTACTCTCTCTCAACGAGTTCATAATTCTCCTCCTCCACGTAACACCAGGGACCACCGGGATCGTCGTCTGGATTTCTGCAGTAATTCTTTGCCTTTCGTTTTGAGGAATCCGGAAAATCCCTGTTGGAGAATTTTTCGGTGCTCCCCTTGATGGTTCTGTATCGATTGTTCCAGGATTTGCATTTTTTGCCGGAGGAGCTCATTTGACGACTGCCTCCGTACTCCGCTCCACCGCCAGTTACTCTGCACTCTTGATTATTTATTTTCGAATTGTTCATTTATTCGGGGGAGATTAATTGAGAATGAGTCGGGGAGTGAGAGCCCGCACGGAAAAAGGTATGTATGCGAAGTATAATAATTACAATATATCAATTGTAATAATAATAATGATTATTTTTCCGTGATTAATACCTCCGAAGTTACAGAGAGGCACTCCACACTCATCGTCGATAAGACTCGGCTCCATAGTGTAGCACCAGGGACCCTTTGGATCGCCCGTCGGATTTCTACAGTAGTTTTTCGCGACACGCATCGATCTCTCCGGGAAATCCTCGTCACCTATGGATGGATCGACCTTCCGATGGAAACGTTTTGGGGTATGTATTTTCAATCATCATATTATGATCCACAAGTAATTAACTCATCAAATAAAATCAACTTCTTAATTGTGGCAATGGACGGAATATTTCTCACGTCATGTATTTGTCCTTCTCCACTCCAGGATTGACATCTGATTCCTCCCGCAGTCTCGTGGGCCTTCCCACGATATTCAGTCCCAAATTGCGAGACTTTGCAGTGATTTAAGTCCGTCTGCGTTGCCATTTTTGCTAATTGAAGTGCACAATTTTTTTTCAAGTCCCAGATTATTCATTTTACGTTAAAAGTATCCTCTACAATACCTACATTTCTTAGTTTTACTCTCCACAGCAACCAAGAACAATTGTAGAAGAACAAAAAATATTTCATATTTGGCCGCCATTATTACGCTTACCGACCTCTCGGTATTGATCTCTCCACGGAAACTCGCCCTGAGTGGGACTCGCGAAGAGGGAGGTGGCACGAAATGCCAAACAAATCCACGGTAACCTAAAATACAACGCGACGATGGTTATATACGGAGTTTACATCGTTTCCAAATCCGGTGGATTAATATTCAATCACGATCACAACGTCCCCAAGATCGAGCACGAGAGAGCCTTTAATTATCCCCTGGACATTAAATTAATTCACGAAAATAAAAAAGTCGTTGTCGCCTTTGGCCAGCGCGATGGAATCAATGGTGAGTCCTTATTCTACTTAACAATTCGCGAAGGTTTAAATTAATCACTAATTAATACAATCTTATAATTTTAATTTTATTCCTACTAATATTTTTCTTCTTCGTGTCCCTTTTCCGAGTTTTTTTAATCACCAAAAGAACTGGGAGATTTTTTTTCTCGATTCATTTTTTAATCACCATTGTCGTTTATTCTCCAGTAATTTGTTTCTCTCAATATGTATCATAAATTAGAATTGTTCATCTGTGGAATAGATTCATTTGATTCTATAGGGAAAATTTTGGTAAATATCTATTAGATTCACACCAGCTTTGGGTCCCCGATCCCAGGTAGGAATTTCTGCCGAAGCTACTCAAACGTGTTGATGTTTACACGCTCGTGTTTACCCTTGCGCAGAGATTGAAATGAACAGTTGAATAACTTACCTCACCGCTCTTTACACTATTTACGCCTAACGATGCAGATGTGGTGGTGTATATGGTTCCAAAGACAACACATGTTGATACAGATACAGACAAGGGACAACACAAAGATGGATGGTAAAAATGATTTTCCCCATCTTTCTAAAAGTGAATTCATTCAACTCCTCTAACCCTTCTGTCAGTAAAAAAAATCGTTGAATTGAAGAATAATTTCTGCACGAATGGGTCGAGATGGTAGGTATGACCAGGGCATCATTACGGTGAGGTGGATGTTGTATCTTAATCGTCGAAAATTCACTCATCACCTTCATTCATCAAGTTTAAATAAATACTCACATAGACATCCATGATACTGCTGCACTGCACTTCTGAAGTCCGTACAAATATCAAGGAAATCCGCAGGCCACATATTTCACTCAAAACTCGTGTTCACCCACGATGTAATGAAATTCCAACTGCTGCCGTCAATCTCAGGACACTGGTCTCACCGCGAATATTCGGCCCACATTTGAGATGTTTATTTGTGGGGATTAACGTTCGTAAACGTGAGTCCGAAAGTCGATCTCACGCGAAGGCATACGAAGGGATACTTTCTGGTGTGAACCTAAGGATATTTACAAACATTTTTATTTTTCACTTTTACAAATGTCTATCGAGTGGTTTTGGATGTGCTCAAGAGACTCAACTTATTATTTATCAATTTATAAGTTTTGGAGGCTCAATTTGCCACAAAAGTTCTTCACTATCGACTCCTTTTTCCGTCTCCAGTCGGTCACGTCCTGATGTCCGTAAATGGTTCCCCCCTGACCGGGAATCTCCTAGATGACGGACGGGACATTCTCGAGGTCCTCGAGGATCCCCAGAACTTTCCAATCACTCTGAAATTCAGTCGGGCGAAGATGACGACGAACGAGAAGATCTTTCTCGCCTCGATGTTCTATCCCCTCTTCGCAATAGCTAGCCAGCTAAGCCCAGAGCCCCGATGTTCAGGAATTGAGGTCCTCGAGGCCGACACATTTCGACTCTACTGCTACCAAACTCTCACTGGGGTCAAATTCATGGTCGTCGCTGAGCCCTCCCAGCCCGGCATGGAGATCCTGACTAAGAGGGTCTACGAACTCTACGCCGACTACGCCCTCAAGAATCCGTTCTACTCACTGGAGATGCCCATCCGGTGTGAACTATTCGAGACAAATCTGGTGACACTTCTGGAGACTGTGGAGAAGTCCGGGATAAGTAGTGTTTAATATCAATAGGTTTATAAAGCTCTTTATAATATATTACACATCTGAATATATTCTGTAATATAATGATGTAAATAATCTCTTTTGAATTGTTAAAAAATAGATATTTGAGAATTTTTATCGAGTCTAGGCGATTTTGTTCCAGGCTTTGGTGATGTCGGGAACGGGGAACTGTAACAAAAAATGGAAATCCTTGTTATTTAGTCGTACTATAAATTCTATTTCATTGTGTTCCCGATTTGTTTGCAGTCAATTTTGGAGAACAATTCCGAATGACAACACCACAAGAATTATTTGGAATTGATTTGCGATTCGACCAAAAACCATAAGATAAAAATTTAAATTACCATCCTAGTGATGTTATCCTCACAAGCCGTCCTAATTCTCCCAGAAGTGGCCGGCGAGTCGAACCTGAAGATCCTCTCCGCGCTAGTCTCCTCCCTCGCGGCCTGAACGGCATTCTTAATAGCAAAGAATACGGATGAAGCCAGAAAAAGCGGGGGTTCCCCGACCGCTTTAGACGAGAAAACAGCCCTCGGGTTGGGTGCATCCTTCAGCAACGAAACGTTGAACTCCTGCGGGATATCCGTGAAGCCGGGGATCTTATAGGCCCCGGGTCCCCGACTGAAGACAGTCCCACTGGGTGAATAAATCATCTCCTCCAGAGTAAACAATCCCAGTCCCTGTACAAAGCCCCCCTCGACCTGTCCAATATCGATAGCGGGGTTCAGGCTGTCGCCCAAATCCATGACAATATCAGTTCTGATCGCCTGATGATCCCCCGTAAGACAATCGACCTCGACTTCGCTGCAGGCCACACCATAAGTAAAATAATTGAAGGCCATGCCTTCATTCTTATCAAAGCTGTACCCGATATCAGGTGTTCTGTAGAAACCACTGGCACTCAGGCTGATTCTCTCGAAGTAGGCGATCCTCACCCAGTCCTCCCACTTCTCATCTGGATGAGCGTCGATGATGGGCTTGAGCCTCGCCATGATCGTATTGCAGGCGTTCATCACGGCCATCCCATTGAGATCAGAGCCAGCACTAGCAGCCGTTGCTGATGTATTCGGAACCTTGTCAGTCGCCGTCTCAGAGATATGGATCTTATTGGGATCCACCTTGAAGATTCTACTCGCCACCTGAATCATCTTCGTGTGCAGCCCCTGCCCCATTTCAGTCCCACCGTGACTGATCAGGACCGACCCATCCGTGTAGACGTGAACCAAAGCTCCTCCCTGATTCAGAAAGAGTGCAGTGAAAGCTATTCCGAATTTGGTCGGAATAACAGCTATACCGCGTTTTCTGTAGCGATTCGCTCGGTTAAATTTGTCAACCTCAGACTTTCGGTGGGAGTAGTTCGACTGGACCAGGCACTGTTGCCAACATCTCTCTAAAGGACACCTGAGTAGCTTCTGCTGGTAGTGGGTGATATCGTTCTCTTTATACAGATTCAATTCAGACACTCTCGCCGGTTCGAGTCCCAGATAATTCGCCACGTCCCACATGATGTTCTCCGCGACGAACATCCCCTGGGGTCCACCGAATCCGCGGAAAGCGGTATTGGAGGGAAGATTGGTCAAACAGGCCGTGCCCGTGACATGAGTCACCGGAAATTTGTAAGCATTCTCGCAATGGAACATAGATCGTTCGAGAACCGAGACCGAGAGATCCGTGGAAAAGCCTGCATTGCAGAAGATATCGATCCTGGCGGCCTTGATTTTTCCCTCCCTCGTAAAACCGACTTTGTATCTGTGCATGAATGGATGTCGCGTTCCCGTCATCATCATGTCTTCGTCGCGATCCAGCATACAGCGAACCGGGCGCTGCAGGTCCCACGCCGCCAGCGCCGCCGGCAGGGCTACCAACATTCCGCGAGACTCTTTCCCGCCAAAACCGCCGCCCATCCGTTTAACCCTGATATTGACCCGATTTATAGAGATGCCGAGTGTGTGAGCGACCAGCTTTTGGATCTCGGAGGGATGCTGGGTCGAGCAGTACAACTCGATCTCGTCAGTTTCCTTGGGGACGGCGAGAGTCGCGTGGGTCTCAAGGTAAAAGTGCTCCTGTCCGCCCATTCTAACCTCACCCTCGAGGACGTGATCCGAGCCTGCAAAGGCCTCATCAATATCTCCATTTTTGATGCTCTTCGGGGTGCCCTGGACAAAGGACTTGGCTTCTATAGCATCCTCAATGCTAACGATGACCGGCGCCAAGTCTTCGTAATCAATCTTGACTAGTCTAGCTGCTTTCTGAGCGGTTGCCTGATCCCCAGCGACGATCACTCCGATGATCTGACCCTGGCTCGTCACCTTTGAGCTCACGAATATCTGCTCATCGTGTATAACCGGTCCCACCCAGTTGCTGTGATCAGAGATATCTTTAGCTGAGTAGAACTTGACGACTCCCTCGATTTCTAATGCCTGCGAGGCATCAACTCTTAGGAGTTTTGCATGAGCTCTTGTGGACAACACCAACGCCATATACAGCTCCCCCTGGAACTGCGGGATGTCGTCGCAGTAGATGGCCTCGCCAGTGGCCTGCTTGAAGGCGCTCGCGTGGACTATAGGTCTTCCAATCAAGTCCTTCGGATCCTGATCTTCCTTGACGACTTGATAGTACTGAGAACTCTTCGGAGGCTTGTACTCGAAGGTCTCCGCGGCTGAGGATAATTTCTCCGAGAGTGGGGGGAGCCCTGGGATGTCCACCCGAAGACATTCCAAGATGTGAATGAAGCCTTTGAAGAAGAGACTGAGAGTCAGCGACCTCCGGTAGAGAACCTGACCTCCTGGAACAGAATCGGGAAGTGGAAATTCATCGACGAGCGCCGCATAAGCTGATTCCAACATCTCTGAATTCCAGTGCATGCCCACGAGTTTTTCGCAAGTCTTCACGGCCAACTTTGTCGTCGGGGCGACGCCACCGTACGCCACATGTGCCGCCACGATCTCGTCGGTGTCAGGCTTGAAGACAACATTGAGAGCCATATTGACAATTGCAATGTCATCGTCTCTTCGCTTCGCTTGTTTATAAGCAATGAAGTACTGAGATTTACTCGTGAATGGGATCTCAATGGAGACGAGGACCTCCTCGGCACGCACAACGTTCCTCCGGTAGCCCGTGAAGAACGTGTGGTCCAGGGGCACCTGTCGGCGGCCATCTTTGGCGCTGGAGAGGTTAAGCCTGGCTTCAGCTGCCATTAGAAGGGGAACCATATCGGAAATTGGGCTTCCAGTCATGATGTTGCCGCCAATGGCGCCGACGTTTCTTATCTGCTTGCCAGCGAACCAGTGAGCCATGCCGATCACCTCGGAGAAGATTCTGGTTTTGTACTCAGGACTGGCCGCCATTATCTCGCGCAGTGCGTCCTCCATTTCGATGAGAGTAACACTAGCGCCAATTGTCACGTGACCTGGGAAGGAAGTGATCTCCCGGAGCTCGGGGATTTGAGTCGGTTGGATGAGGATCGGGTAGACGAGGTGCTTGAATTTTGTCTCCACTCCCACTTCCGTATTCCCGACGATGATCCTAGCTCCTGGGTGCTGCTCCTTGAGTGTTAGGAGGGCCTCCAGACGTGTTGGGCGGTACCACGTGACCTCCTTGCCCTTGATTACTAAGAACTCCTGATCGAGGTCCTCTCGGAGCTTCAGTTTCGGCGGGAAAATGATCTCCTGGGAGGGATCGTAAGGAGTGAACTCTTTGGAGTTGAATATTTCGGTGGGCTCTGACGTGAACTGACGCCTGCAGCAGGCGTCGCCCATGGCGCAGGATATCGTTCCACCCGTGTCCAAGGTCTTCGATAATTGCGACTGCTCCCACTCTTCCGTGAATGTGCGGAGGCCCTCGATTATTGGACGATAACCCGTGCAACGGCAGAGGTTTCCCTGAAAGGCGACCTCCAGGTCGTGCATCGAGGGTTTCGGAGATGTCCGCAGGAGCGCGTACATCGACATTATGATGCCGGGAGTGCAGAAACCGCATTGCGAACCGTGAGCCTTTGCCAACCGCTCCTGCACTGGGTGGAGCTTTGTTCTGGTTGTCCCCAGACCCTCGATCGTCGTCACCGACTGGCCGTGGACGCTGCAGATCGGCGCCAAGCAGGCATTAATCGCCAAGTGGATTGTCTTCTGCTTTTTGCGGTCGAATTTTGAGAGCATCACTGTACACGCGCCACAACCCCCCTCTGCACAACCCAACTTTGTACCGGTCAGCCTTAGCTTTGTTCGGAGGTAGTACAGGAGAGTCCATTCTGGGTTAACATCGGCGTCGATTATCTGGAGATCAGTTGGAGGTTAGGGGAACGGTATGGCAGTTCGACCTTTCGCAATGGTAAGGATGTTTTAGTCTTTTTTCTATTTTTTTTAGATTCCTCAGGAAATTCTGATTATTCAATGAGTGAGAAATATTTTTAAGAATTGAAAAACAATGAACATAAACAAGAAAAACAATGGAAAGTGCTCGAAAAAAATTATTTAACACTTATAATTTTTTACAAGTGTACCTTCATTGAGTACAAAAAATCAATGCTCAATAATAAACGGGTTTTCCTTAGTTAATTCTGGATAATTTCGAATTGACAAATTTTGTCGGCCATTTTATGGGCTCGAGGACCGCCATTTTGTTTACCTCTTTTCCGTTTACATAGAAGACTAGTGTAGAGGACTCTCGGGGTTTTAAGGGTGACGAGGATCTTTGGGTGGGGATGGGGTCTGGAATCGGGTCCAGCTTTTCTTTTTCGTCCTCAGGCTTGCCCATGTCTCAATCGGCTCTTCAGGTTAATTCTAGATCAATTGTGAGAATTAAATAGTGATTCTGATTTTGTATGGAATTACACGGGCGGTAAATTGCGTTTCTGAATAGATGGACCGAAAGTGAGCATTCTGCCCTCGCTTCGCTCGGTCAGAAACGCACCCTTTCCTTCAATTTGGCAGAAAAATTGCATTCAACCCTCGGGAGGAATCAGACAAGCATTCCCCAAGTGCTTACGTAATTTTCCTGCCTAGGAGAAAAATATACTAGAGCTGTGACGTCGGAAAAGTAGAACATATTGAACATATAAAAAGCTTGAAGGCTTTAGTCCTTACAGTAAAGCAAAAAATAATGCACGAAATGAGATTTTACGACTGGTATATAGAGTACCTACATTATCCCCCATTTATTTGACTATATTTTTACCATATACACAGTTCTAAAATTCAGAGTTAAGTTAAGCAATTTGTTAATACAAGCTGGGTTAAGCAATGTTCATAAATTTGTGAACTAATAATTATTTAACAATTACCATCATAGGACTACCGACAAATCAATCAATAGGGTATATTATTTCACCACCTACGTAAGTGAAACCTTAAAACTCCGGGGGATAATACAGGGAAAAAAGATTCAACGGAAATAAAAACAACATTAATTCCATCGAACCTTGTACTTCCCGAAAAAATCAGATTGTCATTCCTAAGGCTATCAGCACTCGAATTGCTTCCGCTGATAATCCCCATCGACTTTCTAAATAGTCGGTCCAACTGCTCTTTAAAAACTTGTGAAATGAGTTGTAAAAAGAATTGTAAGACTTCAATATTCCCTTGTCGCAGCGAGAGAAATATGTTAAGCCCCATTAATTCCAGCGCACGTCCTCGATCTGCAATAGCAACTGATAACAGTATAAAAACTCTGAGATAATGTCCACAAGATCTGTTTACTCCTCAACGTCACAGCTTCCCAGCCCAAAAAAATTCCAGACAAATCTCTCACTCCTCGTAGCCGATCTCTTACCCAGCAATTCCCAATCCAATAAAGCGTTCGTTAGCTCCCAATGAAAGCTCTCCAAAAATTCATCTACAGTAGCGAGCCACGGAGAGAATGTTTGCAGCACGAGAGTTTATCAATGACTGTTGAATTGTGCACAGTTAAAGCCCAAGATCGAGGGGTTATCGTGGAGAGGGGGGGAGAGCTGTACAGTTTCGTCTGACGCACGTGTAATCTTCAATAATACCATCAGGAATACAGTTCAATAGCTCTTTAATCTTAATCTCTCGCTCTCGTATGCAAATCCTTAAGAAAATTCAGCTTAAAATTTAGCCTAATTTGGGTCAATTCCAAATTTGTCGTCCACTCGACGAGGATTTTTTCGACGAGTGATTGGAAAATTGATTGCACTCGATACTCGGCACAGAGTGGACCTTGCTAACATATGGAGAGACTATCAGATACTTCATATGTGACCCTAGAAGCTTTCGACATTAGATAACAAGTATTCGTTGGTGAACTTCTTCTAGCGTTGCGGAATGTTGACGTATTTACAATTTTTATCAGTGAAATGTTCGTGGGGGACTTGGTGGTGTGAAACACCCTTTGGAATTTTAGGAATTAGGTTGATTGATTGTTGAGGTGATCCAATTAATCGAGAAGTCATGTTGATCATTTGTTTTTGAAAAAATAATACTCTCGAATAAATTTTTCTAAAGGGGGGAGTGGGAAAATGTTGTCCAACGAATTGCATTGAACAGTCCCGCGAGACAGTTCATAATTAATTAAATGGCTTAATTATTTTGTTCCTCCAAACGACACATGATTCCTCAAACTCTTAGAGAACAGAGACTGACTGATTTATGATCTGTAACTTCCGATATTTTCTCCTCTAATTAAAACTATTGACAATCAGGGAAAATTACCAATCGTCTAATAGTCTCTGTTCAACCGTTTAAAAAAAAATCAAGTGTTTCTTACTCCTCTCCAATAAAAATGATTTATGAAATAATATTTACAGTTTAAGATCATTGAGTGATCTTGACCTTCTCGATGAGCACTAATCGGTAGCACACTTGTTAGCTATGACGTTTGATAAAATCAGCCAGATGGGAAGGATGACAGTGGTCGTGACGTTGAAGAGCCAGTTCCCATAGATCATGGAGTCAATGATGCTGAAGAGTAGAGCCTTTTTGGTGGCGTCGAAACTTCTGGCTACGATGCCCTTGAGGGATTCCTCTGAGAAGTGGAAGTAAGTGTAGCTAGCTACGACGAGGGAGGCAACCACGAAGGGATGGAGAATAGTCCAGGAGACATGGAGGAAGCCCCTGGTGCCTGAGGTGCTGGATCTGGGAGTGATCAGGAGGACAATTGGCACATAGACAATCCCTGCGAGGAGAGCCAGGGAGGCATTGTGCATGGCTATGCTCATGAGGCCTGTCGCCAACTCCACAAGGACTATTATGCAGATTAGAGAGACATTTTCTTGCTTCGAACGTCTGAAAAATGAGAAGAATAACAGAAGTTTAATTGCACAGTGGGAAAAATAACTCTTATTGGAGAATTTACTTGACAATTGGTTCAATACCTTTGGATGAAGAAGAACCATGCCAATGTGAGGACTGCCGTGCCGGCGAAGCCGTAATAAACGGAATGTTCAGCCTCTAGGTGTAGATATTCAGCCCCCAAGGATGTAAATAATTTGGGGGAATTCATCACTGCAACTCCGAAGATGTGGGACCAGAGGAACTCTGAGGCAATGTAACCTATGTCGTATGGTTCAGGCTCAATGGAGCTGTTGCTGGAGGCGTCTGGATTGGGCTGTTGGAGTTTTAGCCACATGGAGAAGGCTTTTATGAAGAGGCAACCGATTATGGCTACCAGAGATGGCATGTAAAGACCTGCCAATATATTTTTTTCTTTAAAGTTAATTTTCTAAATATCTAAATGATTACACTATATTTTCATTGATTTACCAATGGAGATGTACCGATCAGTGGCAGCAAGTAGATAAAAGAAGAACGACTGATGGAAGCGTTCCAACAGATTATTCAGCGAACGAACCATGCTCTCAACTATCCTCCCTATTCTATCGAAGTTCACCTCAGCTCCCCGCTCAGTCTTCTCGATTCCCTCGAGAGTTATCGCCTCTATTCCATATCTGAGAGAAAAATTCGGTATTTTACTCATGAATAATTGCGCTCTACCCAAATAACTGGAATACTACCTATGGAAGAGACCATGATTTCCAGTCGGTATTCCCGTCGCCTGCGTCAGAACCATCGAAGCGAGAGTATGAAAATTGTGGGCCCATTTCTTGGATGGAGGGAATTTGCTACCCATGTCGAATCGCTTCTGGAAGGTTCCGCGCACCATTTCTTTCTGTATCGCACTTCGAGCGAGATTCACGAGGTCCAGGTTGGGTAATTGTCCATTGAGGCCTTCGATCTTCATGAGAATTTATAGAATTTATTATTGTCCTTTAAAGAGTTTAATACTCTTTATCAAAGTAATTCATAGAACAATAAGAATTTGGTAATGAGTAAATTGGGAGAAATACCTTGACATCGATAGAGGAGATTTTCATGGCGTGCATCTCTAGATTGATGGCTGCTTGGATGGAGCCAGCTCGTCCATCCAGATCACCTGCGTCGAGAATGTCAGCCTGACCACTCACTACACCATGGTAAGCGTCCAACCACGCCTGCATTCCCAACTGCTCGTGCTCTGTTACCAGGAAAATTATATCCTTCGCCCAGTACTTTTGCTCTACAGATAAAAATAATGATGATGAAGTTTTCACTGACTTCATACGAACTCAATTGGCGACAGAATTTTTTTTATCCCAGAAAAAAAAATCTCCAGGAGACTCTTAATTGTTTTGAACATCAATTTATCCACTCACTTCTGCAGAACTTGGCAAACGCCAGAACAAGGGCAATTGATGGTGCAGTGGTTGGGTGAACACTACTGGTGGCCCTGAAAGGGACACTGACGACAATTGCCTCTGTGGAGGCAGCCCGAGGGGCCCTGACAATCCCATAAACATTTTGTCCAGTGAACTGGTGCCCCGAGAAAGGATAATTCAGAGTGAAATTGTGAGTGTAAACATCGAGATGGAGTTGATGGAATTTGGCGATGATCCAGGAGTAGGGCATACTGTCTGGATACCTCTTCATCTCGTCGACGAGCTCTCTGTGGTACTGGCGAGCTGTGGGCTCCAGGTTACTCTCTTTCGTGACGAGACCTGGGAGGAGAGCATTCTCCGAGAAATAGACACCTAAAATTATTTTTACAAAGAGTGATGACGGTTTTGATTGAATTAATGACATGATTAGCATAAAAAGTAATAATTTAAAACTGAAATCATTTACTATTTGCAATCATCTAACAATCAGTCATCTCCGAGATAAATCAACAATTAATGAAAGTAATGACATCAACAGCTGAACAGCTGAATCTTCTATTGATTGCTTCTTAATTAATGTTTTTAAAAACCGGGATTATGAATGTGTTACTCACCATCGTTGAACATGGGTGAGGCGAGCATTCCCATCCACACAACTCCTCCGAGATAAATAAAAAAACATATGGCTCTCTCCCATCTCAACAGGAACTTTATCATCTCGACGTTTCCAGCTCTTGGATCAGTCAGAAGGCCCATCCTTCCCATATATTTGGATTATTAATTGTTCCCGAATTAACCTCCGGATATGTCAACTCTCGATGCCCCCGGAAAGTCGATAAAAGCGGCATCGGCGCCATGACGCTTCAGCTGAGTTCTCAATTGACTACATTGATTCGTCGGCCACAGCGCGAACATAACCTAACTAACGCATTCACGTGTTATCAGCCGGTTTGTGCGAGTACTCGAGTCAACAATGAGTGGCGAACAAGAAAATAAGAGTGAGGACATTCCCGAGTGTTCTAAAGCAGCTGTTTTGGTGGAGAGTCACCCCCTGCCACAGGACACACCGAAAGTCAAAGGTAAATTTGCATTTGCCTCAAAATAATAAGTCAATATTCTTTGCAGTCATTAGATATAATTTCTCTTCTTGGACTATTGAAATCACTCTGCTATTTCGTGGAATTCCCGTCCTTCAAGAGCAATACCCTTTCATTCCCCAGGATATGACTTCAATAGGGGGATCAATTATCAAGAATTATTCGAAACCTACAAATACTCGGGCTTCCAAGCCACGAATTTTGGCCTCGCAGTTGAGGAAATCAACAAAATGCTGGACGAAAGGGCAAAACCCTTGGGGGAAGATCAGCAAGACGTTTACGAGGAGGATGAGTTCATCAGGAGGAAAAGCTGCTGCACCATCTTCCTGGGGTACACCTCAAATATGGCGTCTTGTGGAGTCAGAGAGTCCATTCGGTTTCTCGTTCAACACAAGATGGTAAGTCGCAGGCAAAATTCACCAAAACAAATTTATTAAATATTCAATATCTCGGGAATTAATATTCTAATTGAGATGAATCTGATGTCATATTGAAGATCGCCAAATGATTTTTGAAGTGACACAATATTTTCCGAATTTAGCCCATCCAATCTCGAGACATTGATGGCTTAATTATTGAAGGCAATCGCAATCACCTGAAGTCAATCAGAGAAACTAATTAAACAATTTGGATTTGCGAATTTCAAGGTAGACTGCATAGTAGCAACCGCTGGAGGCGTCGAAGAGGATTTGATAAAATGTCTGGGGCCCACATACCTCGGCAAATTCGAATTAGACGGGAAGCAATTGAGGGATCAAGGGATCAATAGAATAGGAAATCTTCTAGTGCCGAACAGTAATTATTGCCTTTTTGAGGACTGGCTGATGCCGAAATTAGACTCTATGCTGCAGGAACAGAAGGAAAAGGTACATAACATTTCAATTCTCACGAAAAACAAATCACAAAATTTTATTTGAATAATCAACACTCTTGAATAGACGAATAATAATCATTGTTAATCGATAATGAATCATAATTAGTTACCTCAATTAATAATTCTGGGCTGAAACAATAATAAAAATTTCAGGGAACTCTGTGGTCTCCCTCGAGGATAATCCAACGTCTCGGCGAGGAGATAAACAATCCAGAGTCTATTTACTACTGGGCAGCCAAGAATAAAATTCCAGTATTCAGTCCTGCTTTGACTGATGGCAGTCTTGGTGACATGATGTATTTTCATTCCTTCAAAAATCCTGGATTGATCGTAGATATTTTATCAGGTGAAACAAGTGGAAGAATGATTTTTCTCATGGTGAGGGCGATATTTGAAGTTATTCTATTTTTATTACAGACTTGAAGAGACTGAATACAATGGCCGTAAAAGCTGTCAACACTGGAATGATTATAATTGGCGGTGGCTTGATAAAACATCACATATGCAATGCAAATCTGATGGTAAGACTTTCATTGTTTTTTATAATTTTTCTTACGAGAAGATAATTCCTCTTTATCTGCATCGACTAGACATTCCATCAACAAACAAATTCTGGATGAATTGCGTTGCGAATTTATTGACGATTGTTCAAAGATATCATTCAATGACATTGATTATTTCAAACAACCGAAAGAGTGCCATGGAGCGCTAAATTTTTGAATCCCAAACTGAAAGACGCCCAATTTTTCCAGAGAAATGGCGCCAACTTCTCAGTCTTCCTGAACACAGCCTCTGAATTCGATGGAAGTGACAGTGGAGCCCGCCCCGACGAGGCAATCTCCTGGGGAAAAATCCGAAAGGACGCAACACCAGTAAAGGTAAAGCTCCCATCGCAAACAATGAAAAAACTCCAACAAACTAACCCATAATCGCTCTTTTCAGATCTACGCAGAGGCCTCCCTAGTCTTCCCCCTCCTCGTGGGGGAGACCTTCGCCCGAAGATTCCACCAAAAGCCCCCAAAGCTTAATTAAAATAAACAATTCCCCACGAAAATTCTCCAGCTTCCAGAAAAAAAAAGTCACCAGATGCAATCCTATTGGAACGTTTCAAGGGACCTGCGCTTGCGCTCCACCTGCACCCCCAATGAAACAGGTGAGAGGTACCAAGCAGGGTTGCAATAGGGGTTGATAGGCATCCACTACAGTACAAGAAATATCGTTTGTCAGTTGTTTCCCGTGAGCCCGCGCACGCGGACGGGCGTGTGTGTGAATTATCAATCCATTCCCCCACCCGTACCGTCGTGAAATAAAATAATCATTGATCCTTAATTCCTCGATTATCCCTGATTTTTCATTTTGCTGTGACAATTGTTTTTTTTTTCTGCTACTGATTAGTGAGTGTTGGGATGAAAAATGATGGACGTCGAGGAGAATAATACAGCATCCACTGCTAGCTCCTCACCGAGACCGTCAAGTCCTGTTGCGGATTCAACATTCATCAGGTACAAATTAATCATGAGGACCTTTCAAGCATCCATATTTCAACAATTGCCAAAAATATTTTGACATTTTGTTGGATGCAGACGAATGGTCTACCACTGAGCTATACTCCCAATTTTATTTGACTTTACATATGATTTTGATGAGGTGAATTGAGGGATCAGAGGACAATCGAGATAATTAAGTTGATTTATGATTTTTTTGTTTGTTACTTACAACTGTTCTACCACTGAGCTATACTCCAAATTTTATTTGATGTCGCACTCATGATTTGACACTATTGATGAAGTGATGAGGGGACAATCGAGATAATCATCTCGATGCATGATTTTTTTACATAACAATAACGAACACTCTACCACTGAGCTATACTCCAAATTTTATCAGATGTTAGTGAATGATGTCGATGGGGTTGATGATATGATGCAGGGACAATCGAGGTAATTAACTCGACTCATGTTTTATTCGACACTTTCGAATGTTCTGCCACTGAGCTATACTCCCAATTTTATCTGAACGTTACTCATGATTTTCATGATGTGAATGAAGTGATGAGGGGGACAATCGAGATAATTAACTCGACTCACGATGTTTTATTCGTGATTGCCGAATGACCTGCCACTGAGCTGTACTCCAAGTATTATTTATTATTTCTATGGTGATGGAGGAAGCAATAGAGGGACAATGGCAATTAAATTCTCATCAATGATTTATAGAAATTGTAATGCTTGAAATTTCTATCACGATTCAGAGTGCGCAATTATCAAGTGCTGAATTATTTCATTGTGAGCCACAATCATCGGGATTTTTGAATATTTAACGCTATTGCAATTCTCTCGTTGGATTGTACTACAGTGTTTTTTTCGGTCCATCCTTCGAGTGATTAAATATTGAACGGTTAAAGGAGAGAAAGGAGAAATAATGAAACTGATGATGTGAATTTTTCATTCGGAAAGATCGATATGAGACGAAAAAAATACCGGCGAATGGATCTCTCTTGGTCTCATCCTAGAATCTATTTCCGGTTTTATCGAACTCGATTGTTTTTAGTTATCAATCCCACGGAACGAAGTATTTCCGGTGATTCTGGGGAGGAAGGGATGAGGGGTTTTTTTTTTAGGATGACCTGGTGAGTAATTGTGAGGGGTACGTCATCTCCGAGGTGATAAGTGAGGGAGATGAGGTGGAGTGACGGATGCAATGAGACTCGTCTTATTAATGTAAAAAGGGTAGGGGATTCGAGTAGCTCGGGGTTGTGGATGACGAAATGGGATGGCTATGAATAGTCGTCACGAATCTGCCACTCGATATGCTTGATGGAGAGATCTAGGGGGTGAGGGATTGAATCGATTGTGCTGTCAGATCAATTTTTCTGCGGTAGGAAATTAATCGAATTGGTTTTTGATGGATATTTCCGGGATTCGAGGAGGTAATTAAATTTTCCGCAATGACTTTCTGTGGGGAATTTCAAAGGCGTTAAAAATTGTTATAACAAAGATTTTTCTATCTCTCATGCGATTTTTAATGAATAACTCGGGTACTATTGGAGATAGCAACATTGACATCTCGACCTTTTTTGTAGCTCTCGAAGTTCTTTACATGCAAGTTCTTGACAAAAATCTCACTATCTCCTTTATTTCCAAAGATATCCACCAAAAATGGCAGATTAACTAATGAAGATTAGTGGATTATTCCTCTGTAATACAAATCGATCTTCCTATTTTTTTTTACAGTCATTATCGTTTCTCGATTGTCCCAGAAAAACAGATGAAACATTGATCGCATAACGAGAGTATTCGGTAGGAGGTTTTTCCTCCGATCTGTCCTCTGAAACAATAATTTCGAGACGTCAAGAAAAGCCATCTGACCCACATTCATCTCCGCAATTTTTTTTATCCATCTCCAATAGTCATTAAAATAGTTCTCGTAGTAAATTAAATATGTAGAAGTGTTGGATAGTGTTCGGCTGGATTTTATCGTCACTCGTTGGCGTCAATTCATCCCCTCCAGCCCTCTCGCAGTCTACATTGAGCCCCTAAAATTCTCCGCCCCTCATCTGAAAACGATTTATCATCCATTGATGGAACTTTGCAAATGCAATATTTCCCCTGGGGTGTTTACAGAAAAAGGAATGGGGAGAAAAAAAAAACGACGAGGGGATTTTTTTCTTCACTATTTTTCCCCCTAACCTTGACGCCTCTCGCTCGCGAGCAAAGTAGGTCAAATTCTTCTCTTCGTCGGGGTAGGATAACACTCGAAGGACACTTCATCCCCCGTATCCGATAGTAATTACACTATTTTAATTTTTTTTTTTGAAAATTGTAGAGGGAGGATTTTCGACTTGTTTCGATTGATTTTTCCCCTACCTCATAAACAAATGATTTTAGGGGAAAAGTCAAAATACACTTTTTGTTAACGAGAAGATTTCGGACCTATAATATCTTATGACATTTTTCTCTACCAATCGTCATTATTGAAATAACTGGGGATGTAGCGAAAGATAAAAAACGACTTGTATTTTGTTCTATTACTATTACATCTATTTTTTTTTATTACTCACATAGTTTTCGATTTTCTTCGTTCTAGTGTGAAAAGAGAGCCAAGTACTGAGGAGCCGAGTAGTCCCCTGGAGGCCAATAGCCCTGGCTCGATTCTCCGCAACAACGGTAAGTCACAAAAAATTGAAATTATTAAAAAAAAATCAGATGGCTCCCCAAGCGTCGTGCACGTGCATAGAATGTTAAGAATTCCATTCAAACCCCTAGAATATAAAGGGAAGTATGCAGGGGAAGTTTTTGAAGTAAAAAAAAAACCCGAGAGCCATTTTACTCTTACCAAAACAATATATCCGCATATGCTCACTCGGCATCCTCCCGCCATTTTGTTATCATTAAATTCATGATAACCACTTTAGCATCGGGCGACGACATCCGCAATTACTTAAAGAAAACGAAAATTAATTTGCGCCGCAGGAGAATGTAGGATTCCGAGTAGATAATTTATTGACGCGGTGAGAATAACTTTGAAAAAATAAATCACAACTGATTTAAATACGCCGCCAACTTCACACTGAACGGCCATTTTGTCGTCGCAGATTCAAAATGGCTGTCGTCCAACCCACAAGTAACTAATCCAAAATACACGCTCCTCATGATATAATCGTCCACTCCCGTCGTAAAACTGAAGAAAAAAAAACAATTCGGCCGAGAAAAAAAATCCATAAAATCCAATAAAAAATCTCAAAACCTGAGATTTTCATTTCCATTGTAACTGAGAACCTCTGTATAGCCGTTGAGCAGGATGAGCCACCCAGCTGGTATAGTCACCTAGCGTTGGATCGATTGAAAAGCGCGCGGCAGCAAAAGCGCGCCCCACCCTATTATGTTTTCTTCTTATACCAGAAAGGATCCACAGCCTCCGGCTTCTTCATCTCCATTCCCTCCTTTTTTTCATTGTAATTTTTCCTTTCCTCTTCCTCATTTACTTCTTCCACCGCATCGCGACTCGTTGTCATCCCCTCCACAAGCCCTCTTGAGCCCCCTCCTCCCTCTTCGCATCCCTCCCCCTCCCCTCTCCGGCAGCTATACCGGAAGTGGCTCTGTAATTGAATTCCGCCATTTTTGTTTTTCCATGAAAACGAGATGGTGGGAGAGAGAGAGAGAGAGAGAGGAGAGCCTCTCGTGATCTGTGTCAAGGCATTGCTTTGAGCCAAGGGGCACGGGTGACATCAAGCCCTTTCTTTTGCTCGTTTTTACACCCCTCGTCGAGAGGGCCCACTCCACTCGTATTACACTAGCTCAAGAGTGGCAATTAATCTACGTAATTGCTGAGAATCTTCAGTTTTCTGTCGTTAAATTTTTTTCCCGCATTTTCATTCAATTGCCGAAATCAATGCAATTCAGACAATTTATTCGATTATTTATTTTATGGATGACATTTATTTAAACTAATTATTTTGATTTCGCACACAATTTGAATGGATGTGGCGTTGTTTTGAAACTTTTTAAAAGATTGGAGTCTTTGAGAGTTTATGAGGACTTACGAGACTTGGCAGATTCCCAGAGGTCTTAGGGTCCTCCATAGAAGCCTTTGAGACTGCGTGTCGACGTTCTCTCTGATGGTGGGCCTTAGAGACCCTCACAAGGTCTTAGGAATTCTCGGAGACCTTATGAAGTCTTATAATTAATGTATGGTCTTGTAGATCCTGACAGAAGCTCTCGGAGAGGTTCCACAATCTTATAGAGTCGCGAGTCCTTATTAGCCCTCAGTATGGGCCTTATAAGCTCTCACAAAGATCTAATAGGCCCTCTAGAGGTTTTATGATCGAATAGACCCTTACTGAGCCCTTAAAGGCCCTCATTATGGGTCTTACAGACCCTCACGAATTTCTTAAAAATCCTCGTAAAGATCTTATAGGTCCCTAGAGGTTTTATACAGCCTTGTAGATCCTCACAGGCCCTTATAAGCCATCAGGGGCCTTGGAGCTCTCTCGAGAAGACCTCACGGGGTCCTAAAGGTATTATACAGTCTTGTACGCCCTCACAGAGCCCTTAGAAGCGTCATCATGGGTCTTACAGGCCCCTCAGACTCCTTATGGTCTTACAGACCCTCACAACGCTCTTCAAACCCTTCTGAGGTCTTACAGAGCCTCCTAAAATCCAATTATTTAAACATCAACTCTACATAACTCAAGCGATTACAGTTCATATTGAACATCGATAATTTTCCATTTCTCTCGGTATTATCCAACAAAATCAGGAATAATCTCCCTGAAGTAATCGGAAAATTGTTTTTAAAAATAGTTAAACCGATAAGACATTTAATTACTATCAATTTATTCATTCTCCGTTTACGGCTTTTTTTTTCTCTCTGCTTTCATACGCAACCGAGAGTTTGGTCATATAATACCGTAAGTATACATCGATACGCGAAAGTTATATGCACGAGATAGAAAGAGGAATGGGTGAGGGAGGGTGGGGGGGAGTGAGGGGGCGGGAGGGTGAGGAAGGGGGCATAGGATATGTAACCGGTTTTCCAGGTTCATTACTCTGTGCAAAGTCGTATGCGCGCATCTCCTTTACTGTGGCCAAGCCACCATCAAACTTAGTCACGCACAAGAACACATATAGAGACATAGGTAACAACAATAAAAATTATTAAACAGCCAGAGAACGTTTTCCACTGGGGAATGAGCCTTTTCATCCCTCATTTGCTTTCACTCCGGGCACCCGGTCTTTCTGATGGAGACGATTTATTGGGAGACGACTATATTTCTTTTTTTATTTATTTATTTATTTTTTTCTGGAGAAGGAGAAATGGGGCGAGTGGAGAACAATTGGAGAAAGTCATTGGTAATTTGGGAGGATTGAGGGGGGCCATTGAATCTGTTGGTTGGGATAGGATTCGGAGGGCTTCATTAATATTGGTAATTACAATGTTAAATTTTAATTGCTGAAATTTTGAGACAGAAAAATTCGGGAATACTCAGGGTAATATTTTCAGGCCCACATGAGAAGGGAAATTGGAGGGCTTAATGAGAGTTGAGGCAATAATTTTTTTGATTGTTCATTGCAATGATTAATTGTATAATATAAATCATAAATCAGCTGGTGAGGGTTAAATTATGAGCTTGAGAATTTCAGATTTCATTGAAATATCAATGACTTAACATAAAAAATTGAATTATTCTGAATTTTCCTGCTTAAATTAAATTGAAATTCACATGAAAAAGTGAAATAAAATTATTGCTTTATTTTCAAGAAATTCCTAACTGTACGGGGTACATTCTCATATTAATTAACTTGAAATCTTCCCGAGGAGATAATGAGGGAAACGCTCGGGAAAAAATTACGAGCGATCAATTTCTTAATTATCTAAAATGTCGTCATTCAATGGAATTATGTAATACTAATATCTATCCATTAAAAGAAAATGGAATATTTCAAGTTAACAAAATAATAATAAACAATAACATAAAATTCCTCCCCACCAAAACAATCCCTCCACCTTCTCCGGTCCCCTCCTCACATTTAATCGTTAATAGCCCCCTCCCCCGCCCCCCCCCCCTTCCACTCCCTCCCGGCACTTCCCAAAATTCCATTCCAAATAACCCCATAAGAAATTCTCCTCAGCTCATCTCCTCGGAGTATCCACCCGCGGATAAAGTCAGCGTTCGGCAGTGCTCGGCACATCTCGGTCAATGAACCTATTCCTCGCGGCTTGGTGAACCCAGTTGGTCCACTAGTTTCCCCCACTACATCGAGCCACCCAACAGTATCAACCACATCCACCGTCGCTCCTCTCCCCTCCATTTTCCTCCTCGCCCCTCCTGTGCCACCCCTCCCCCTCCCCCCCTTTCCCTCTGGCGTCCTCCGGAACCCGTGGTAATTCCTCTTTGTCGCACTTACCTCGCTTCGTTCATTTAATTCTCCTCCCCACCCCTCTCGGAATTCCCCCTCCCCACCAATCCTCTCGCCGCCCTCCCCTCCCTCCCCCCGCTGGAATTCCCCCTTCCCCGTGGAATTCCCCCTCGCCGCCCTCCCCTCGGAATCCCCCCCCCCCGCGGAATTTCCCCTTCCCCTCTCACTTTTTATTCCACATTATCGTCCTTATTTCTCTCCACTTGTTTCCACACTCGTTTTCTCCTCTCATTCTCATCGTCAAAATGGCCGGGGAGGGGAGGTATCTCCCCCTACCACTAACACATCAAACGTTTGGTTAATGTCTGTGTATCTGTGTGGGGGGGGCGAGGAGGCGGTGGAGGGGGCTAGAGGGGGAAAAAGTCTCTCGCTGAGGAGAAGTTGCAATGCCGTAACATACCTCGCCGCCGGTTTGTACTTACCTCACAGGTAACGCGCGTTCGAGTACCTCTCGCGCAACTGTCCCGCGGCTGGCTCGTGTGCGCGTGTGCTATTCTCTTTATGATTTGAGTTTGAGTTTGTTGGGGGGGTTGGTGAGGGC